>JABAKD010000005.1:5894654-5898940 GCA_012845835.1 Undaria pinnatifida
GGTGAAGCATGGTTGGCTCTTAACCCTTAAGCCTATCCCTTCCCCCGACGTCCTGGGAAACCTGTTGGGTGTTAAGCTGTATACCGAGGATTTTTTTGTGTGCGCTATGAGTAATTCTCGCGAAAATACAAAGCGGCGGAGTGACTGTCTTTTCCTGAATGCGCGCGGCCGGAGACATTAGCAGCGGACTGCTTTGGATAGTGGCCACCTCATGAATGGACGGTCTACTGCGATGCCCGTTGCCACCTTGCCCAAACTGTTTTATGGAGTTCTGCGGCGTGTTCTTTCGGCGGCGGTTCGACGTTTAGCGTATCCTTCAGCAAGAGGTAGCCGCGCTAAATCTGCAGCTAGTGACTGCTGCTCATGTGCTATGGATGGGTTTTTCCGAAGCTCTAAGCGGGCGTTGTGGATGAACAACTGGTGTGGTTACTTCCCTCCTCCTTTCTATTGCCGGAAGAGGCCTTCCATTTTCTCCGCGCAATTTAACATTGTATCTTGCCCTGGCGGCAGCGATATATACAAACTGCACATGTTCCAAATGCACCGAGGGCCGCGGAAGACTCGAACTTCGAAGTGAATCCAAACTATGAGACTACTGTACGCCGAGTGGGTGGGTGCCTTTGGCGTCAGTAGCGGCCACGGAACATGTGGTAGGCGATCGGGACAACACAATTACCGACACCGAGAAACACCTCCCACAATCCTTACTATCATGCTAGTTTCGCACTTCCGATGTTTATGCTCCGCAGGCTCTTGTACCTCGCGCTGACGCTACAGCTTTGGTCCTGTGGAGTCCTCAGGCCGAGGTGTCTCGCACAGGGTACTGGAACGGTGTTACTCCACAGCGGTCTTCTGACGTCGATTCGGGCGCTTTGGTGCCGTGGCCTTCTTCTCTCAAGGATCCACTTATTAAGCTTGGGGCAGCGCCTAGGTGCTGCTACAGGTTGTCTAGTGGAACAAATGCGGGTACGAGGTGAGCGGTGTTGCGAAACGCGTGTTTGTGTAGGCGGGCGATCGCCCTTTTGACTAAAACGTACTGGATGTTAACCTTGACAATTGTTGTTAGCAAGAGACGCGTGCTTACGATAGGAGCGGCGCCTTAAGACCAAACACTTTATGGCTGATGGGGCTCCCTTCTCAACAC
This sequence comes from Undaria pinnatifida, assembly GCA_012845835.1. Taxonomy (NCBI): domain Eukaryota; class Phaeophyceae; order Laminariales; family Alariaceae; genus Undaria; species Undaria pinnatifida. The sequence continues at coordinate 5,895,799 of JABAKD010000005.1, forward strand.
ATGGGCGCGCCAATGTCGCTGGGGTCGCATGCACGGTTCACAATACTTGTACGAACGTAGAATTTGTTAGCTACCTCTGGCATCAGGTTTTACTTCACCGGCTTAAGCATAGATATATCAAAAGCTATATTTTGGCGAGGTTATATGAGTTGTCAAATTCGGAGCCTTAAGACATAAATATTGCACCCGTCTACCGTAGCATGCATCAAGAAGAGCCGTTCGGGATCTCGCGCGCGTTTTATAATACACGCTCACTTTCCCCCGCCCCGCGTGGACGTTGTCCCATACATAAAACAGTCTGTAATGACACCAACAGGCCGGTGCAACGCTCCCGTACGTTATGTGGGAGTAGCACACTGCAAGGGATGATTTGAAACGGAAACATAAGCCGTCACGCGTGTCGTGCGTATCCCCGTCAACGTGCCGCAGGTTCATGTCGGACGCGATCGTGACCAGGCGGCACGCGCGTTGGACTGCCAATGCCCTCGCGCTTGCGCTCTGGCGAACGACGGAGTTCGCTGGGGAAAGTAGAGACATAACTCGGCTCATCGGCGACACGTCGGTGAGTAATCTAGCCGAGTGTTGTTTCGTTCTTCAGTGCCCCAACGCGACGAGATTAGCCCTTTGAACCCCCCCCCCCCCGATACGAGGACGATTTTCTCTGACGTAGGCGGTACGATCAAAACGAGACAATGGAATGGGTTAAGAACCCTGATGCTAAAGTAGTCTGCACCACCATATTTTTTTTTCAGTTATTCTTGGCAGAGAGCACATATCGCCCGACTCTCGCTATTTACTAGTCGACACAAGGGAATACCATGGTTATTGTTTTTGCTCACGATGCTGTTGACGTTTTCTCCTCCTCTGATCTCCTGTTCTCCGCTGCGACTGACCTTTACAACTCCACCCGCATTCTTGTGGTAAAACTACTTGGGACTAGTGTGGAATACGTTTTGCGGTAATACAAGGGTTAACATATAGACTGCTGCGGTATAACTCGTATCCGCTTTTTCTCAGCTCTGGCCAAAAAAACCTATTTTATTTACACTAGTAGGCGTGGCGGGCGGAAACCTAACGTGACCGTGAGGCTGCTGAGTAAAGTTTAAATTCAATTTAGTCCCGAAATCCTGGCCGTAGTGCGCATTATTATGGTATTATGGCTTGCCGCGCAAGTAACCTCGTGTAGCTACCACGGTTGGATGGAGCTCAAGCTCGAACCTCGGGGCCAGGAGGTCCATACGATACCCACCATTAACCTACCAGTGTGTTGCACTGCAGAATAGTCCATCTGGTTGGCAGTTTCCACTTTTTCTTCTTATTCTTGTTCGACTTTTGGCTAGGTGGGGTATGTTGCTCCCAAACATGAAAACGACGATACAATTCCCCGTCACCGTGCCCAGTTTTCTGTGATATATATTTTTTAAGTACCACTTGTATCCTTGCCATTTAATCTTGGCAAAATGTTGAACGGGTTGTTCGCTTTTTTCCGGGAGGTGCATTTTATTTTTCAAAACATAGTTTACCACGAATGTGGGTCGCTGATGATGTTTTATTCGTTTTTTTTTTAGTTGAAGCATATACCCAATTGACGGAGACATGGGCAAAACAGGGGACCTGGCACCTCTTTTTCCTCGCTCTTGTTGGAGTGAACCAACGGTATGCTGTACGCAATAGAGTGTGAAATGGTTCAGCTGGTGGCCACGATGAGGTGCTGTTACTGTAGTCAGTTTAGGTGTCGTTTCAAAAGCTATAGTTGAGGAGCACAGCACAAACCCTAAAAATATCGCGACATGTTTGGCAGTTAATCGGGTATGTTTTGTTTGACACAGACTGGGTAGAGCCATCTCCTTGTCTATGCTGCAACACGTCGATCACCCTCCCCACCCATGCCTTCGCAGATCGGGAGGACAAATTTGATTCTGGACGATGATGGTGGTTTGAGGGAAGGGGGGGACGAGGAAAGGGAGGTTGCCAGGCAGCGAGAAGAGGTTGCCCGCCAACTGGAGGCTGCATACTGGCAAGACGTGGTGGCGGTTATCAGAGAGGAGACCTGGCAGGTACACTTCGGCTGTGCGGTAATGCGGTATATGTGCACTTCTCTTTTGCTACATTCTGCAGTGCGAGCGTGTTCGATACTGTATACTTGGTACATACTCCGGAGTATATCGTACGTAGTATGTACTGGGGGAGTGAATTTTAATTAGTTCGTGCCATGTAAGGCATTGCTCATTTTCCTTCTTTTGAGGGAGACGACAATGGGACATATTGACGAGTTTTTTTAAATGGCTGATTTTGGGCTGATTTTGTTCACCCCTAGCCCTGTAAACAGTTTGTGGGCTAGATTTTGCCCTACTTGCTTGACTTCCGTGTTGAAATATATATGAAGTTATTTTTCTCCGCCTTTGTGGTCGCGAACTATGTTCGTTTCATCTAAAATACAAAACATCGTGTGCTTTTCACCAGTTGTGGCTATACGCATCACTGGAAGAAAAACATTTGCTACGCCTAGACCATACCAGATATCAGTGCGTGGGTGCAAGCCGCTCTTGTGTCCGATTCGGCCTCAAAATCGCCCCCGCTTTTGGTATCGCCTTTCCCGATCCCGCTGTCAGCAAGTACATCGTTGGCAATCAACCCTACCTGAGTGTACAATGAGAAGGGGGAATGTTGATTGTACTCATCAACACGACGGAGATGATCCATCTTGTATGAGGGAGTTCCATATATTGATGAAGGATTTGTGCATAACGTGTTTTGATGCACTCGGCGGAACAAATAGGGAACTATTTTGCGGAATGTCTTCAGTACATGGTTCGCCATGGGCCGTCACTCGACAGCTGGATAATGCAAGAGAGAGTTCTGTACCACCGTCTTGAGTCACCGCCACGCGTTCCCGTGCCAGCTGCGTGTACACCTTTAGAGATCGATCAATACGCTTGTGAACCGGTTGTCTTCTATTGGCGAGCTGACGATGAATGCACAAAAATAGCAATACACGCAATGGCGACCTAGTCGCATTTTGCGAGCCTTCAAATCTCGCCATCGTGTAGATGGTAATTATCTCTCTCTCTTCGGCTTACATTGCCCCCCTCCCCCGCCCTCTCTCTCTCTCTCTCTCTCTCTCTCTCTCCTCTCTCTCTCT
>JABAKD010000005.1:5899440-6044079 GCA_012845835.1 Undaria pinnatifida
GTACTGTGGTCCCAAAGGGGTTGTCAAAATATTCGATACTTACTTAGTAATCAGGGGCTTTTGACGGGTCACGACCCGGCTCATATTTGGAACATAGACCAACTATTATGGAAATGTTTTGAGCGATTACCTCTCTCTTTAACAGGGATCTCCGACGCCCAAGAACAATCACGTCCATTATGGGCCAGAAATCAGCAGATATGCTGTCATTTCTGAGTCCAGAAATTACGACTCACAATCACAAATAACGACCGTTCTTTCTTCCTTCTTTTTTTCATATATCTGCTATCTAGCGGATGGCTCTCTTCGTCCATCCTGTCAGAGCTGAGATTATTTTACTTTTGTACGCTTGTTGTTGTTGTTGTTGTTGTTGTTGTTGTTGTTGTTGTTGTTGTTGTTGTTGTTGTTGTTGTTGTTGTTGTTGTTGTTGTTCTCACATTAACTCGCATAATCAAGTCTGTGGTCATAGGACAGGCTCAGTCACTCTGGAGGAATACCCCAGGGAAAAAACACAAACAAACCAAAGGTGGTACACGAATATGTCATAGCTGACGTAATTCATGCCTGCGCCAAAAAAATATATAAAAAGTCCATACTAGTGAATCCGTCTCTCACTACTCGCGCCTGAAAACCCGACTACGCCGCTTGCCACCCAGAAACGACTACCGTAGGCATATATATTTCACGTACAGTGGTACCTATCACTACACATACGCACGTCAGACTCGATCAAGCCAATAGGAAAAAAACAAAGAAAAGAAAAGAAAAGAGGAGAAAGAAGAGAAAAGAAAGCGAAAAAGGAAAGGAAAGAAACGACAAGACAAAAAGAGGAAGCAAGGAAAGGAAAGGGAAAAAACACCATACTAGCAGATCCTTGGAACTGACCAAAGACGGCGTTGGGCTCATAGAGGGTATCAAGTGCATCGATAGCACTGGGGGAAAACGCAACAAGTCGAAGAAGTCAGGGTGGCCTTACGCTAGCTTGTGACGAAGGCCCACAAACTTCAAGACGATGGTGGCCAGACCCAGACTTCAGTCTCTTGGGCAGGACGCCCCCCCTTCCCCCCCCCCCCCCCCCTCCCCTCCCCTTCCCCCCCCCCCCCCCTCCCTCCCCCTCCCCCCCCCCCCCCCCCCCCCCCTCCCCCGGCCGTTTAGAGATGCCAACGGTAGATGGTGCTGCCGTGGTCTTTGCGTGTCGCTCTGCAGCTCTGCATCTGTTCGCGTCATGCGATGTCCGCATCAATGACTTTGCTCCCTCCTCTACCCGTCGAAACCATTTGCCGGTTTTCTGTGCAGACTTTCGCCACCCTTCGAACATTCCAAAGACCGACATATCCTGCTTCAGGTGCACCATACTGCATCATACTACGATATCTGGTACTAAGTATCACACGTTACCACTGCCTAGTCTGTACCTGATATGATATCTGTGTGCTGTACACGTCATCCAGCACCCACAGCAAAAAATAATATTCATCACAAACACTTACTACAACGTACCGTGCTTGGTTGTTGTGTGCGAGAGAGCTTCGTCCTCACGCGAAAGCGACAGCACCCCACCAAAAAAGCATCAGACCAGCAGCACAGCAGCAAGACAGCAACAGCAAAAAGTAGCAGAGGCGGTGGCGACCTGGCGTCGCCGGCGATAGTGTACGTTCCAGAAAATCAAATACAGACAAACGGGAAAACAAACCAACCAATCCAGAATATAAACCACTTTCCAAAACTCAGAAGCCATTATGGACGTCCCATATTTCTCATGCAGTTATGTCTTAGAGCCTCACAACTCGAAAAAATAGTAGACAGAAAAATCGCCTTAAAATGTTCGGTCTTGGGTTCACCTCTACCGTAGCACCCGCCTTCCTTCCTGTTGCTCAACACCAGTGCTAAGATTTCACTCTGCACCAAAAACTTCTCGAACAACAGGAGGTTTCGCTTGTAAGCGGATCAAATAAATGGGATCGGTTTTGACTACCACGAGAGCGCTGAATTGCAATTCACAAATATCTAATGAATTGCACACAACATTATTTACGGTAATTTCTCAATCGAGGTGCTGCGTCGGCCGGAAACATTTTGACCAAAACCCATGCTAATAATCCCATATCATCGCACCAAGCGTCTATGTGCCGCCGCGATGAAGAGCTACTACAAGTACGCCTTCTAAAGTCCTGGATGCTGTATCATAGATGTTTTTTAGTTTATATGTTTGCCTTGGGAAAACAAGCAAGGCAAGGCCACGATTCAGTGCAATTGGTGGAGGGGGTGGGTGGGAATACCCAGTCGTGTCATTGCTGTCCGGGGGGGGGGGGGGGGGGGGGGGTAAGTCGGCGGCGGCGGGGTTCATTGGACCGGGGGTGGAAGGGTAAGTCAGGGGGGGCGGCGGGGGGATCGTCGGGGGGAGGGGGGAGATACATCGGGGGGGCGGTGGTCGACGGGGGGGCGGGGGGCGGGGGGGCATCAAGGGGGGAGGGGGGGGTGTAGTCATTGACTACTCATTTCATGCATGGCCGTGTAGTTTTTTTGTGCATGGACAGTCGCATCCTTAAAATGCCGGGACGGAGCACATTGAGCTTTCACCAACCAGGCAGACATCCCACGCATCAAACGCGCAGCGCCGTGAGGTGTTCACAGCGAGTCACAGAAAGCGTTAGCTGCGTCTTACTCGAGAAAACGAGTTAAGAGGCGGATTTCGGCACTGTGCGCACTTTCTTGTACGTGGATAACCGCTTCGAAAACGTAGTTTGTTCCCGAAACGTTCGTGCATATACATGTCATACAAACATGATAAAACGAGCAGCTGCTGCTGTTTGTACCTTTCGCTTATTCAACACCCATCAGCAGTCATTCCTTTCCACTTTTCCCACTTTCCCCAGCACACTAAACCACGCAGCGTACGCGGCAGTTGCGGCAGCCGCAGCAGCCGCAGCAAGCAGCCGCAGCAGCAGCAGTAGCGTATTCAGCGCATTTATACCCCGCCTGGAAACAAATAAACGGTTCCGCCACTCGATATGTGCACCAACCACCGCATCCCGCTTCAGGAAAGCTCGGTGTCATTACGGGACCACACACCACTGCATCACACACCTCACACGACAAGGACATTGGGTAAACATGTTCGCTATACAGGTCCCAGATTGGGCATGTGTGTCTATGGCATGTGTGTATGTGTCTGTCTCTTACTGACTGCAGAAGCTTCTGTTCATGTCACAGGCAAGGTTGTGCGTAGGCTTCCGGCACGTTTTGCGACCCCGCGCCACGAGCCGAAGGCTGGATGCGCCCACCCAGCCGGGGCCCTCGGAGGACCTCCGGTGGTCACAGGGTACAGCCCATTCTTCGTGTGCGGGGCTGCGACTATATTTTTACCGATGATATGCCGCCTTGTTAATTAGAAACCGATTTCAAAACTAAATGGGATCGAACTTGATTGGGCAAGCTAATAAGTCTACAATCCTCATTGGGCAAGCTAACCAGTTTTTTCTTTCAAACATTCGTTAATCACGGCTGAAGCGTTCGGCCGCCGGCTACCCGCCGCAGACATCACCTGCGACCCAAGCCCAAGCAAGCCAGCAACCTACCCAACGCGACCAGATCGGCCCCTTCGACTCCAGGCAAGGGCCTGCCAACACCTTGCCGTCTGTTGCCGCGCTTGATCGAGATCACCCTCTTTGCAGCAGGTGAGAAACCGCGGCGAGCATTAGGTTCCCTCAGGGAACATCAAGTTAGAACAAATGAAAAATGAACACCAACCAGAAGGTGCACTTGTCAAGGGAGCCTTTGACTTGCGAGCTTGGGCAAAGGTAGCGTTGATAGGTTGTTGGCGCCGGCCGTTGTAGCACAGGATCGGGATCGCTCGTCTTGCGGTAGAGTTGCGATGCTATTTCTTGCTGGGTGAGGTGGGCTGCACGATGAGGACAGACTCCCTCGCGGGTAGAAACCCGGAGTCAGAAAAACTGGTCAAAAGAACAAAATGCACAAAGCGAGCTTGGCTTATTGTGAGCTTGGACAGGGGTCGTGTTGGATGTTAGTTGGGAGCGCGCGAGCTTGCGGGCCGTGTACGATGCAAGACCTCACACTTGTCAAGCTGAGGGTGTGTTCACTCCGTCTGTTGTAGCAGGCAGCAGGCAGCAGAGGCAGCAGGTGCACGGGAGGCCGGCGGTATCCTTGGGGTGGACTTTTTTCTTCAGTTTTTTTGCGGGGTCTCTCTTTTCAGTGGGTATAACTGATGTGACGAAGTGGTCTGTATACCTACCCGCCACCCCGTGTAGCCTACGAGTGTAGCTTGGGGACACAGATACATGGTCTGCTTGCCGCCGCACGCGTCTCGGCCGTGAGCGAGATAGATCAGACGGAGGGTCTTCGTCATCGTTGCCGTGCGTGGGTTGGGAACATCACCCCAACACGCTGGTCCTTGCTTGGGTTTCTTGAGACAAACATCACTTCACTATCGGGGGATTTTTTGTTATCGGCGTGCCCCGTTCATTTGTTCCCACCCGAAAGACGGTAGGCAGAGATACAATCCGGCAAACAAAGAACCAAACGCACAGCACCCCATCCCACTCTATGATATGAATGATACCTGGGTTCCCTTCACGAGGGTCGAAGTTATCAGGCGGGGTAGAGCACACGCTTGACCCACACATCACGTCTCGCGTATGGTACTCGTATCACGTGAGAAAGCTCGCAGCTGACCGAGGCAATGCTCTTCTTGGTCGAACTCACAGCAAAAACACTACCATCACCTCCAAAGGAAGGTATCAAAGCTTATCATGTACGACGACAGCAACGAAAAATTCAGCAGCAGCTTCAGCAGGCAGCGTATAGCACAGTACGAACAAGCATTTGGCTCGGCGAGGATGGCACAACCCCCCCCCCCCTTCTCCACCGCTGCACCCCAGCTGCTTGCGACTGTTGTGATGTCCACGAACTAACTCGTGGGTCGACGCGTCCTCGAAATAAGCAGACCAGACTGCGTGTCTCTAGAGACCATAGACCAGATTACGCGTCTCTATTGATAGCCAAAGACGAGGGATGTCCGAGGAATAACATTATAGAAAATGAGCATCGTGATAACGTCAGCATCTACCATCGCGTGTCATACCTCTGTGGTCATCGGTGCCAGCGCTCGGGTCTGTTCATCTGTCAGTTGGTTGTTGCGGAAAGAGGTTATTCTTCTCGCGCTCCTTGAAAAGCTTCGAGAGAGTTAGAAAACAAACTTGCGGACCGCACCGCGGACCGCCGACCTCCCACATTTTTTTGTTTTAATTATTTGAAATATGTCATAAGTGAATATGACTGGTTGAGTGGTTAGTATTGTATTCAAGTTTAATAGGCTATTTATACACCGGACGCGCGTGTTCGTGTTTCCGTATCGTACTTTTTTCGTTGCTGCTTTTCGGCATTTTTTCAAACGCGATTTATTTACGACTAATAAACAGCATGGTTGGTCCGTCACAAGAGAAAAGATAAAGATCACAACACCGATTTATTTACGACTAAATAACATGGTTGGTCAGTCATGCGAGAAAATGTAAACATCACAACATGGTCCTTGACGTGATGTCGGTCACAAGAAATTCACAACCAAATAACAGCAGCAGCAATAGCAGCAGCAAAAGCAGCGGCAGTAGACCCGTAGACACCAGCCAAAGTACGGTTTTGGGCGCATGATGCACTAACACTTGTGCTGCTGCTGTGACCACTGTGTAAGGTGCTGGGGCGTATAGGCAAGGCGTTGGTACTGCTGCGTGGTGTACAGCAACAGTAGATACATGCCAGGCACAGCAGTGGTTCGTGGTCTTGTCCGCATCCTTATCTACATTAGATACTACCCATACACCAGTACAGAGTGTCCGAGGGTCCCTGCATGATGCTGCATGGTAGCACAGTAGATACATGCCAGGCACAACAGCAGCAGTGGTCTTGTCCACATAAATATATATAAAATTATTCCTTGAATATCAAATAATTCCTTGGTGTCATGTACTTTGGTCAGGAGTTTTTTGTCTCGGCCTAAGTATGCGATTCGAGGAACTGGAATTTTCGGTCGAATATAGCTTGGTTCGAGCGCCGCCTTCGGGGGGCGGCTCCAACGCCCCTCGCCCTGCCGTGTCCGTTCCGCACATCGGCGTGAACGCGGACGGGTGCCGAGCGAGACGAGCGAGTGTCGAGGAGGAATTTTGGAAAAATTGTTGAATCTTAATGGCTGCAACGCCTGAATGATTTACGAAATTGGCATCATTTCCAAACGGTACGTGATAATGTTCGTCGTCGTGCCGTCGAGGTACGAGGAAACCCTTACGTACTGGGTGAGAACAGCAGTATGTACGACGAGCATGAACGCCAACTGACGACATTGGCACACACACAACATCAGGTGCAGCAGCAGTAGCCGAAGGGCGAAACTTCTAGCACATACTGCAGCAACTAGTAGCAACCAGAACCACAGCAGATAGCTCAAAGTGCAGTACGAGTACAGTTGGCAAGTTTAGTCGTACACGCATCTCTGTCCAATATATAATAACCGTTTTATGTTCATATTGATGGAGAAAAAAATACCAGGTATTACATTTATTTCCTGTAAGAATGATACGTCGTACGAGCGGACGTTCTGATTCTGGTGCCGTGAGACCATCGAGCACACCGCATGTTTTACCCAAACAAGAGCCAACAAGAGGCAGCGCACAGGGGCCCCTAACACAGAGACACGTGACAACCACAGCCAGCTGTCGATCGCGTAATTCGCCGGTAGTCCGTGCTTCGGTGGGTGTATCGGAAGTCGTTCGTAGTACTGCTGTAGATCGTCGAAAAACCACGTGGCATCGTGCTGGTGGCAAGACTTGCCAGTAGACCCCCCAAAGTGTATTTACCTTTTCTTTTTCTTGGCCCCATGCACTCATTTCCTTTCCTTTCTCTTCTTTGTTTGTTTCTCTTTTCCAATTGACTTGCGTTTGTTGTGCGTATGCGTAGTGATAGATACCACGTACGTGTAATATATACGTGGTAGTCTTTCTTGGTTGGCAAGCGGTATTATAGTCGGTTTTTCCAGGCGCGAGTAATGAGACATATGCACCGGTATGGACCTGGCACATCGTAGACTGACTCCCGATTTCACTTTTATATGTTTCTGGTTGAGGCATGAATTGCGTCAGCTGTGATTTATGCGTGTACCACCTTTGGTTTGTGTTTTTCCCCTAGGGTATTCCTCAGCTTCAGGCTGACTGGAGCCTGTCCTGTGACCACGGAGTTGATTATGCGAGTTAATGTGAGAACGACAACAACAACAACAACTGAAATATTGACTGTTTCTTGACCTTTCAGCTGCTTCCTGCAAATTTGGTTTTTCTGCCAACACGATTTTGAACTTTTTCGCGATTTTTTCTTCCTTTTTGTCTAGTAAGTTGAACTTCCTACTGCCGCTAATTTGCCGCCTGTGCATTAGTTGCGGAACGGTCCAGCTTTAGCTTTTCTTTGATTCGCACTATTTGTTTTGTACTTGACGAAGCTTCATCGGCTGAGTTCTGGGCTTGGCTCATCAGCTCGACACCGCCCAGCACCCCATCGCAGCGCTATATATAGCTTACAGCAACGAAGCGCCGTGCAGTGCCCTGCGATGCCCTGCGGTTCAGCTCAGCAGCGCACCGCTAGCCCAGCAAAGCGACGCGCTATGCTTTGCCGTGCTCTGCCGTCGCGGTCGTTCGTTATTCATGATATCTAAAACTCCGCGTACGCTGATATTTCGGTATTTGGCGCTTTATTCTATACATATCGCGTCAACCATCGTAATATCATACAATATGGGGGAGGGAATGTAATCTCTATGCAAAGATCCTGTTTTGTCTTAATCAATTGTCAGCCGGCCGCCCCGGTGGTCTATTAATAATAGTGGTTTTACCCTCGAATACTACTAACGTTTGGTTGTCCTTGAGTTCGACACCCACCACGATGAGATTGACTTTATTTGCAAAAATGCCAAAAAAAAAAACATGGATCAACTGCTGAGAGCGCCTAGCAGCGTGGGTTGGTTCGACGCGAGTCGGCGAGGGAAGAAAATGCTGGATTCTCCTCGCGGTAAAAATGAAAGCACGTGCCGAAGTGGGGAGGGAGGAGGAGGGCCCGCTATTGACCCCGGATCTGAGTTACTACTGGGAGGGAGGGCGAGAGTGGTGCGGGGATAATAAATGGGATGAAGAAAAAAAAATGTTGCAAAGGTATATTATTATTACTACCATTGGTCAAGTAAATAATATGTCAGTCTCTAGGAAATATGCACGGCACTATCAGCAGTCGTCATGGTAGAGACACTCCGGATATTATGCGTTGAGGGGACGCGTCCAATTTCGACAACGTGAAAGCCCCCACGAAGAAAAGACAGCAGACACACATATCCCGCCTCCCCGAGAAAAAACAGATAAGAAGCGCTACGCCAACCTCCCGTACGAGCAAAGCCACCCCTGCACCAATCTTAGACAACGCCGCCTCAACGAGAGATCGCCCTCCTCTTCTACGTTTTCCTCCTCGCCCGCGACCACGCAGACCAATAAATGCGACAGCCTTCACGTAACAAACAAAGCAATCTTCTTCCAAAACCTCGCCGGCTGACATGTCCTCATGTTGACGTTTGATGCAAACCGACTTTGCATCCTGTCGACTTCGAACCTCCATTGCCACGGGGACAGCAGTGCAGTCTCTTCATTAATGCCAAGGCCTCTTTTGTTTCGCCTAGAGGCGACGCAGGTTCTCAATAATACTCTTTTCGGTATTTTTGTTTGATAGACGCCAACTTTTAATTGACGGCGCATTTAACATAGTTTGTTTCGCCTATCCTTGCCTTCTTTGTTGTATAATATTATGTTTTTTCTTTTGTCAAAGCATGACTTTCATAATCCCATGTTCGTATTAAACTCTTGGCATTACTTTAAAGTTCAATGCATGCCAAATCGGACAGCTACACCTTGAGTTGTCGAAGTGCTGCCCTGCCCTACCCGAAGCATGGGCGCCGGCGACTGCCGGCGCCCATGCGGATCCCTTGTCACTATGTATAATAGATACTACCCGTACACCAGTACAGAGCACCCGAGGGTCCCTGCGTGCTCGTCGGCAGTGAGAAGTCTTGCTTGTCCTTTCAATACTCCCACAATGATCCCACTTGAACCTTGGGAAGTAGCAACTGATTGTCGCCAAAGTCGTGCGCGAAGAAGTGCTAGCTCTGCTCTTGGTGTATACCGCTCTGAACGGAAATATTGGGACCTTTGTGGTATAAATATCAATACCAAACGGTTTTTAAATTTACGTCTATGCTAGCTATCAGGTATGTACCACTGTTTCTTTGTACCTGGTATGATATGCACCACTTGCCACTATATTGCTGCGTCGAGTTTTCTACCGTCTTATTTTCCTGTAAATTCGAGTCTCACCCACCCTGCCTTTCTTCCGGTGCTTGTTTTCGTATTATATTACAAGTACCTGGTACGAAGTGGAATTGACATCCGATGCGCTCACTTTTTTTTTTCTGTTTGTTACGATGGTGAACCATTGCTTGGCGCGTGCGTTCCGTGAATCATCATGAAAATAGCACCATGACTGTTGCCTGTCGTAGAATAACGCTTTGGCTCCACGAATAAGAAAGAACCACGTAGTATAGGACGAGCTCACGCTTATTTACAGCGATCGACGCCAAAGTCCATTGGGCGGCACACTGTCGGATGGGAAACTATGTAATCATAACCACGAAGAAACATACCTGGCATGTGGTATCTGGTATCGCGAAACCTAGACCCGACACCTGTGTCAATCGACCCCGACCTCGGATTTCAGCCATTACAATCTCCATCCGATTCGCAGGCCGTTCAATTCTACGCAGACCACCAGTCAAATTATAACGGAGCGTTTTGATGGAGGATGCTACTACTGCTGTTGTAAGACCCCAACTAAAGCGCACGAGATCCATACACGTGTCCATGCGATACTACGCATAATAAAAAAGCGTTGCAGCATCCTCGGCGGAAGAGAAACAGGATACACGAAAGTGACCTGGCGTTTGAGCAACAAATATGAGTCTGATGCTCCCTCCAACTAGGTGTTTCTTGTAGACTGGCATGCGCTGGGCATATGTAGCTGCCTATTAGCGATCGACGTTTCCTCAAGGGTATCCTGCACATGTAGGCCGTGCAGGGTGAAACTTCGCAGAAATTGGAGAGTGAAATAACGGCCAAGAGAAAATAAAAAAATGGCAAACATGACAAGCATAAGAGAAGGAAATACGCAGAACTCAAATGAGTAGAAGTGTAGACTAGACTAAACGCGTGTGTGCTCCTCTCTTATTTTATCAGGGCGGGCTAAGACGTTGAAACACAACGGCTTGATCATCCTGCCGCCTCCCCCCCGCTTTCTCCTCTCCCTTGTGATTCGTTGAATTGTTAAAGTTTGATCGTCCTCCGCCCTGCCCCCCCCCCCCCCCCGCCCCTCTCCCCCCCCCCCCCCCCACTCCTCCCCAGCCCCTCCCTCCCCGCCCCCCTCCGCGCGTCCCCCCGACCCTTCCCCCTCCTCGTTCCCCCTCCTCCCCACTCAGCACCAAGGCTCAAGATGAAAAACAAGACCCCAAGGCCAAGATCAAGATCAAGACCAAGACCAAGACCAAGACCAAGACCAAGACCAAAATCAAGACCCCCCCACCCCTCCGCACCAAGCTCAGGATGAAAATCAAGCTCATGATCAAGACCAAGACCAAGCCCAAGACCAAGATCAAGACCAAGACCAAGGCCAAGGCCAAGACCCCGTCCCCCTCCCCGTCTCCTCCCCCCTCCTCTCCCCTCAGCACCAAGCTCAAGATGAAAATCAAGCTCAAGATCAATACTAAGACCATAATCAAAATCAAAGTTAAGACCAAGACCAAGGCCTAGACCAAGAACCCCCCCGTCGCCTCCCTCCTCCCCACTCAGGATCACGGATCAAGACGAAAACCAAGCTCGGATCAAGACCAAGGCCGATACCACAACCAAGACCGCCCCTCTGTCCTCCCCCCGTCCCCCTTCCCCTCCAGTCCCCCCCTCCCCCCCTCTCAGCACCAAGGCATCAAGATGAAAACCAAGATCAAGATCAAGACCAAGGCCAAGACCAAGACCAAAACCAAGACCCCCTCCCTCCCCCCCCCCCGCCCCTCTCCCCGTCTCCTCGCCCCTCCTTTCCCCTCAGCACCAAGCTCAAGATGAAAATCAAGCTCAAGCTCAATATCAAAACTAAGACCAAGATCAAGATCAAAGTCAAGCACAAGACCAAGGCCAAGACCAAGAACCCCCTCCTCGCCTCCCTCCTCCCCACTCATCATCAAGGCTCAACATGAAAATCAAGCTCAGGAGGCTGAGACCAAGATCAAGACCGCCCCCCTGTCCCCCCCCCTACAGCACCAAGGCATCAAGATGAAAACCAAGATCAAGCTCAAGAACAAGGTCAAGACCAAGACCAAGACCAAGACCCCCCCACTCCCCCCCCCCCGCCCCCCTCCCTGTGTCCTCCCCCCTCCTCTCCGCTCAGCACCAAGCTAAAGATGAAAGTCAAATTCAACATCAAGATTAAGACCAATATCAAGATTAACACCAAGGCCAAGACCAAGAACACCCCCCTCGCTTCCCTCCTCCCCACTCAGCATCAAGGCTCAAGATGAAAATCAAGCGCAGGATCAAGACCAAGGCTGAGACCAAGACCAAGACCGCCCCCCTCTCCCTCCCCGCCCCTCTTCCTCTCCCGTTCCCCTCTCCCCCCCGCTCAGCACCAAGGCATCAAGATGAAAAACAAGATCAAGATCAAGATCAAGGCCAAGACCAAGACCATAACCAAGACCCCCCTCCCTCCCACCCCTCCGCCGCCCTCCTCGTCTCCTCACCCTTCCTCTCCCCTCAACACCAAGCTCAAGATGGAAATCAAGCTTAAGCTCAAGACCAAGACCAATACCCCCTCCCTCCCCCCCCGCCCCCTTCCCCGTTCCCTCCCGCCTCCTTTCCCCTCAGCACCAAGCTCAAGATGAAAATCAAGCTCAAGATCAAGACTAAGACCAAAATCAAGATCAAAGTCAAGACAAAGAACAAGGCCAAGACCAAGAACCCCCCCCTCGCCTCCCTCCTCCCCACTCAGCATCAAGGCTCAAAATGAAAATCAAGCTCAGGATCAAGACCAAAGCTGAGAATATAACCAAAACAGGCCCCCTCTCCCCCCCCCGCCACCCTTCCCCTCCCCTCCCGCCCTCCCCCCTCAGCACCAAGGCATCAAGATGCAAAGTAAGACCAGGATCAAGGTCAAGACTAAGACCGAGACCCCCCTCCGTCCCCCCCATCGCCCCCCTCCCCGTCTCCTTCCCCCTTCTCTCCCCTCAGCACCAAGCTCAAGCTGAAAATTAAGGTCAAGCTCAAGACCAAGACCAAGACAAAGACCCCCCCCCCCCCCCGCCAGCCGCCCTCCCCGTCTCCTCCCCCCTCCTCTCCCCTCAGCACCAAGCTCAAGATGAAAATCGAGCTCAAGATCAAGACCAAGACTAAGATCAAGATCAAAGTCAAGACCAAGACCAAGGCCAAGCCCAAGAACCCCCCCCTCGCCTCCCTCCTCCCCACTCAGCATCAAGGCTCAAGATGAAAAACAAGCTCAGGATCAAGACCAAGGCTTAGACCACGACCAAGAACGCCCCCCTATTCCCCCCCCGCCCCCCTTCCGCTCTCCTCCCCCCCCCCCCCCCCCCTCTCAGCACCAAGGCATCAAAATGAAACTCAAGACCAAGACCAAGGCCAAGACCAAGACTAAGACCCCCTCCCATTACCCCCCCGCCCTCCTCCCTGTCTCCACCCCCCTCCTCCCCCCTCAGCACCAATCTCAAGATGAAAACCAATCTCAAGATCAATACCAAGACCAATACCAAGACCAAGACTAAGACCCCCCCCCCTTCCCCCCCTCCCTCCCCTTCCCTGTCTCCTCCCGCTTCTTTTCCCCTCAGCACCAAGCTCAACATGAAAATCAAGCTCAATATCAAGACTAGGACCAAGATTAAGATCAACGTCAAGGCCAAGAACAAGGCCAAGACCAAGAATCCCCCCCTGGCCTCCCTCCTCTCCACTCATCATCAAGGCTCAAGATGAAAATCAAGCTCAGGATCAAGACCAAGGCTGAGACCAAGACCGAGACTGCCTCCCTCCCCCCCCCCCCGCCCCGCTTCCCCTCCCGTCTCTCCGTCCGCCCCGCTCAACACCAAGGCATCAAGATGAAAAACAAGATCAAGATCAAGATCAAGGCCAAGACCAAGACCAAATCCCCCTCCCTCCCCCCCCTCCGCCGCCCTCCCCGTCTCTTCGCCCCTCCTCTCCCCTCAGCACCATGCTCAAGATGAAATTCAAGCTCAACATCAAGACTAAGACCAATATCAAGATCAAGAATAAGGCCAAGACCAAGGCCAAGACCAACCCCCCCCCCCTCGCTTCCCTCTTCCCCACTCAGCATCAAGGCTCAAGATGAAAATCAAGCTCAGGATCAATACCAAGGCTGAGATCAAGACCAAGACCGCCCCCCTCTCCCCTCCCGCCCCCGTTCCCCTCCCGTCCCCCTCCCCCCCCCGCTCAGCACCAAGGCATCAAGATGGAAAACAAGATCAGGATCAAGATCAAGACCAAGACCAACACTAAGACCCCCCTCCCTCCCCCCCCTTCCGCCGCCCTCCCCGTCCCCTCGCCCCTCCTTTCCCCTCAGCACCAAGCTCAAGATGGAAATCAAGCTCGAGCTCAAGATCAAGACCAAGACCCCCTCCCTCCCCCCCTCCCCCCCCCCTCCCCGTTTTCTCCCGCCTCGTTTCCCCTCAGCACCAGGCTCAAGATGAAAATCAAGCTCAAGATCAAGACTAAAACCAATATCAAGATCAAAGTTAAGACCAAGACCAAGGCCAAGACCAAGAACATCCCCCTCGCCTCCCTCCTCCCCACTCAGCATCAAGGCTCAAGATGATCATCAAGCTCAGGATGAAGACCAAGGCTGAGGCCAAAACTAAGACCATGCCCCTCTCCCCCCCCCGCCCCCCTTCCGCTCCCCCCCCCCCCCCCCCCTCAGCACTAAGGCATCAAGATGAAAACCAAGACCAAGATCAAGGCCAAGATCAAGACCAAGACCCCCCCCCTCGCCCCCCTCCCCGTTGCCTCCCCCCTCCTCTTCCCTCAGCACCAAGCTCAAGATGCTAATCAAGCTCAAGCTCAAAACCAAGATCAAGACCGAGACCGAAACCCCGCTCCCGCCCCCCTCCCCGTCTCCTCGCCCCTCCTTTCCCCTCAGAAATAGCTCAAGATGAAAATCAAGCTCAAGATCAAGACCAAGACTAAGATCAAAACCAAAGTCAAGATCAAGACCAAGGCCAAGACCAAGAACGCCCCCTTCGCCTCCCTCCTCCCCACTCAGCATCAAGGATCAAGATGAAAATCAAGCTCAGGATCAAGACCAAGGCCGAGACCACGACTAAGACCGCCACCCTCTCCCCCCCGCGCCATCCTTCCCCTCCCCTCCCCCCCCCCTCCCCCCTCAGCACCAAGGCATCAAGATGAAGCTCAAGACCAAGACCAAGGCCAAGACCAAGACCAAGACCCCCTTCCCTCTCCTCCCCCCGCCCTCCTCCCCGTCTCCTCCCCCCTCCTCTTCCCTCAGCACCAATCTCAAGTGGACACCAAACTCAAGATCAAGACCGAGACTAAGACCAAACACAAAACCACCCCCCCTTCCCCCTCCCTCCCCTTCCCTGTCTCCTCCCGCCTCTTTTCCCCTCAGCACCAAGCTCAACATGAAAATCAAGCTCAATATCAAGACTAGGACCAAGATTAAGATCAACGTCAAGACCAAGAACAAGGCCAAGACCAAGAATCCCCCCCTGGCCTCCCTCCTCCACACTCATCATCAAGGCTCAAGATGAAAATCAAGCTCAGGATCAAGACCAAGGCTGAGACCAAGACCGAGACTGCCTCCCTCCCCCCCCCCCCGCCCCGCTTCCCCTCCCGTCTCCCCGTCCGCCCCGCTCAACACCAAGGCATCAAGATGAAAAACAAGATCAAGATCAAGATCAAGGCCAAGACCAAGACCAAATCCCCCTCCCTCCCCCCCCCTCCGCCGCCCTCCCCGTCTCTTCCCCCCTCTCCGCCCCCTGCCCTCTACGTCTCCTCCCCCCTCCTCTCCGCTCAGCACCAAGCTCAAGATGGAAATCAAGCTCAAGCTCAAGACCAAGACAAATACCCCCCTCCCTCCCCCCCCCCCCCTTCCCCCTCCGTGTCTCCTCCCGCGTCCTTTTTCCCCAGCACCAAGCTCAAGATGAAAATCAAGCTCAAGATCAAGACTATAACCAAGATCAAGTTCAAAGTCGAGACCAAGAACAAGGCCAAGACCAAGACACCCCCTCGCCTCCCTTCTCCCCACTCAGCATCAAGGCTCAAGATGAACATCAAGCTCAGGATCAAGACCAAGGTTGAGACGAAGACGAAGACCACCCCTTTCTTTCCCCCCCGCCCCCCTTCGCCTGCCCCCCCCCGCCCCTCCCCTCCTACAGCACCAAGGCATCAAGATGAAAATCAATCTCAAGATCAAGGCCAAGGCCAAGACCAAGACCAAAACCAACCCCCTCCTCCCTCCCCCCCGCCAGCCGCCCTCCCCGTTGCCTCCCCCCTCCTCTCAGCTCGACACCAAGCTCAACATGAAAATCAAGCTGAACATCAAGACTAAGACCAAGATCAAGATCAAGACCAAGGCCAAGACCAAGGCCAAGACCAAGAACCCCCCCCTCGCCTCCCTTCTCCCCACTCAGCATCAAGGCTCAGGATGAAAATCAAGCTCAGGATCAAGACCAAGGCTGAGACCAAAACCAAGACCACCCCCCTCCCCCCCCCCCCGCCCCCCTTGCCCTCACCCGCCCTCAGCACCAAGGCATCAAAATGAAAAACATGATCAAGATCAAGATCAAGGCCAAGACCAAGACCGAGACCAACACCAAGACCCCCTGCCCACGCCCCCCGTCCCCTTCCCCCCTCCGCCTCGCTCAGCACCAAGCTCAAGATGAAAATCAAGCTCAAAATCAAGACCAAGACCAAGACCTCACCCCTCCCCCCCCTCCCCCCCCCTCACCCCCCCTCCCTCCCGCCTCTCCCCTCAGCACCAAGACTCAAGCTGAAAATCAAGCTCCAGATCAAGACCGAGACCAATACCAAGACCAAGACCCCCCCCCCCTCCCCCCCTTTCCCCTTCCCCTCCCCTCCCCTCCCCCTCTTCTTCTCCTTCAACACCAAGGCTCCAGATGAACACCAAGCTCAAGATCAAGACCAACACCAAGACCAAGGTCAAGACCGCCCCCCATCCACCCCCCTGCCACCCTTCCCCTGCCCTCCCTCCCCCCTCCCCCGTCAGCACCAAGACTCAATATGACAATCAAGATCAATATCAAAACCAAGATCAAGGCCAAGAGAAGACCAAGACCGAGACCAAGACCAAGACCAAGACCAAGACCAAGACCAAGACCAAGACCGAGATCGAGATGATATTGCTGTCTTTTTATTTTGGTGTAATATCTTTTTGATTTTCAGCTCAATCAGCAGGGGGGTTTTCATGCTCAGCGACGTTCTGGACAAGCCGTTATCCAAGGCGCCTTACTGCGGGATGGGAGGAGAATACCATACCGACGTATCATATAATAAAATAAGTGCGAAGAACGTAAAATAGACGGTAGAAGATTAGAGGAAGAACAAAAGGAAAAGGATATGATAAGACATATTTAACACAGCAAACGAAGAGCTTTGTGGCGGATGAAGCAAATGTAGAGGGGGATATACGGGATACTGGGAAAGCGATATGAGAGGGAGACACGGGAAAAGCTGCACTAAGAGCACAGCACGGTCAAATCAAGCAGCTGTAATGGGAGCAATGATGGAGGAAGAAGCAAACCCAAGCGAAGGGTGTGCGGGGTTTAGGCCAAACCGTAAGTGCGTAGACTACCTACACACTTTAGGTAAGTTAGCACAAGTATGAAATGCCCGGGGCTTACAACTTATCCGTTGCTTTTAGAAGTACAGGAAGTTCATGGCATAGTATGAAGGAAAGGATTGCGAGAAACTCGGATCAGAGGAAAGACGGGAACAATCATGAAAAATATTAAAGAGTGTATGACGGGAAGGTGCTGTAGTTGTGATGTTGGACGGGGAAGTATCGAACTACTGAAATGATTTGAGCACTCGTGAGTCCCTAGGATACGAGGAGCTGAAACGACTGAGTACCGGCGAATCCCAGTGTCCCAGTACCTACACCTAGCAGTCAAATACTGTGATACCTGGTGCTTTCAACTGTCCTTTTATTGGATCGTAGATTGATTTATTGGTGCATGCCCTGACATCCTTTAGCTGGCGATTTAACCAGCGTATTTCGTTATAACCGGTAAGACGTGTGTTTTTTCGTGTTTTCTTTTCACTTTTAGCTTTTTTCGTGAACTGTTTTTTCGTTCACCTCCCCTCCCGCCCCCCCCGACAAAAGTGTTTTTTTTCGTTCTTTTTTCATCTTTAGCGTGTTTCGTGAATTGCTTTGTATTCCCCCCTGCCTGCAACGAGGAGTTCCAATTACGTAGTACTCGGGTCCCACAAGGGTGTAAACATCCCAAAACTCCAAGGACTGAGCACTCCACTGGCGATTTGAAAAGGTTCCAGGGGATGAAGTAATTACGAATCCCAACGATACGAAGAGCTGAACTGATTGGGTACTCGTGAGCCCAAATGGTACCAGGGGCTGAATAGAGTGGGTCCGCAAACGGTCTACCAGCCTCCCGACCGTTGATGATGGCGGTATCTGCCTCGTCCGGGTCTGCGGTCTTCGCACTCTTCCCTCAACGGCCGCAGGCGTCAGCTTGCACGTGCTGGTTTGAGTGGGTTCCCTTTCGCCTCTTCTGGTTTTCGCGAATTTCGCGCACATAAACCACGCAAGAGGGTCGATGACCTTCGCGCTTCTTTGGTGAATTTCGTCTCTCGTGTTTCTGCCTCCGGCGCCACCGCCGATTCCCGCCTCGGCCGTGGGCAGTTTTTCCTACCGGGGCCACCGCCGATTCCCGCCCTGGTCATGAGCAATTTTTCTTACCATCGGCACCGCTTGCGCGTCGTGTTTTGCCGTACCCTCTGAAGGCAGCACGGGCTCCACAGGAGCCCCCGCTGCCGCGACGATTTTAAACCGCCCGGCGTACTCTTTGTCCAACGCGTTTTACACAGGGAGCCGATTCCATCGTGATCGCTATTCCTGCAGCGCCCGCCCCTTCGCCGCCTGGCCACCCGTCGCCTCTGGCTGCACCGCCGCCCTCGGCCGTCCTCGGGCCGAATCTTCACTCGGACGCGCTGATGAACAGCCGCAACCACGACGGGCACTGCGCCACCTGGTTTTGTTTACTTTCTTCAGGCCCGGCCAGGCCCCTCGATTATTATCCTGGCGTGCTATCACCCCGCCACGAGTTCCCCGGCCGCGACGGGCCCCGGCCGTCGTTGAAGCCCCTGCTCCTGCCGCTTCGCTTGGCCGAACGAGACCCCTCAATCCGACCGCGACCGCCTTAAGCGTATGGCATCTCCTCTACCAACTTGGATGCTCTTGGCGCCGCTGCCGAGTGTAAATTTGGTTATACCTCCGCACGTTTTTCGCGCACCGACTAAGTGCGGGAGCAACAGGCTGAGCCTAGCTGCCACGCCGCAATGTGCTACATCTAGGTTGGCCACCGGCCGTTCCCCCTAAGTTTTTTGTTGTGTTTTCCTCCGCACGAGCGCCCTTCCTTTTCCGAGGTTGAGGAGCTCACCTGGATCTTGCTGGCAACGGATGGCTATACACGACTGAGGAAGGCATTGCACTAGTCGTTCGTAAACCGACCCCCGCCCCCCCGCCTGGTTCGTCGCGCCCGGTGGGGGGAATGGTTTGTTGGACGACGAGCCCGTTCGCATCTACATACAGTCCCATTGCTGATGCGCCCTTTGGTTATGCAGGCTTGTCTCTCGACGGCTTCCTGCCACGTCGGGACCACATGCACATTTCTACCGGGTTCTTAGTTTTTGTTTTAATTCGCTACCAGCTCCTATCACTTAAAGAACCACGGTGGTGTGGAGCGTGACAACCTCACGACGGCCCAGATGCTGGTCATGGTCGTCAATGAGCACCAAGATATCTGGGTCTTGCGACTCCCTCACGTCGGATCCGTTACAAGAAAAACGGCAATAGTGCCGACGTAGGTTTGTCTCCCAACGAGTTCCACCTCGGAAGGCTTCCCCGCCTCCCTCAATCGATTTCCAAACGCGCTGTGGTCGCCGGATATGATTGTTTGGGCGGGTGATGGTATAGGGGTAGCACGTTTTGGGCAATATAGTTGTGGTCGTACGGGACCGGAACTGCCTATTAGCAGTAAAGTTCGTGATTTTCCTCATGTTGTGATATACTTCGAAGTATGCTATTAAAAGGTCATGGAATTGTTTGTCGCGTTACACTTATATCATGGTCAAATCAGGTTTTGGGTAATGTGCATACCCTGGACAACTCCAATGCTCATACATACGAAGACAACTGTGTCTGCCTACAATTGATTTTGGAAACAGCCAATTCGTTGGAATGGCCAGGACAAGTTATTTCGAAGGCGGCCAATTAAATAAAATCGTTCGGATAGTTGTATTCGGAGAATGTCATTTAAATTGAATCGTTGTATTATTTTATCTGTGAAGTGCTGTATTAATCGGAATTGTCCAATAATAGATGGATTTACGCGGCTCCCAATTGAACTGGATTTGTTGGGGAATTGATAATACAGGTG
Source organism: Undaria pinnatifida (assembly GCA_012845835.1). NCBI lineage: Eukaryota > Phaeophyceae > Laminariales > Alariaceae > Undaria > Undaria pinnatifida. Next base: position 5,919,254 of record JABAKD010000005.1, read on the forward strand.
GCTTTCTACTAATTGAAATTGTCCAGACGCCTCATTTACGAGAAAGCCGTTTCATAAGGAGGCCCTAGCAATCGATTTTGGATTCAATGTATTGACGCAAACTAGGCGGGAAAAAAGTGATTTTGGGAATTACGTTTAATAATATTTGCCAGGACGGGCAAGTGATGCCAAAGAAGGCGGGAAAGTGGCTCACGTGATTTGGAGGAGGACTGTCTGTCGACGAGCCACGCCCCAAACCGGGCGAGCCGCCTAGGCCCAAATTGTACATGAACCTGGCTTCGCGCAGGACGCCGGGGAATTGAGATAGACGTATTTCTCAACGATACCTATGCGCGTGTTTTATTCCTCAGTCGATTTTCAGCTAGTTTGTAGTAGCATTAGTAGCAGTAGGAGTAGCGGCAAAGGCGTTTTCTGTGTTTTTCGTCTGGACGCTTCTTTGTGGGTTATGGTAAAGGCTTCCCCATGATGTGCTTGCGCGTTGGCCTCCACACCGTGGTCGTACGGTGGTGGTGGTTTACGTCGCTGTGAGTAGAATTTTCCACAGTACCCTGCTTCCAATCAATGTAGCCGGTTTTCCCCTAGTCCTTCCCGAGAACGTCGTTTTCCCGAGCACTGGTTTTGCCCTAGACAAAAAGGGCATGTAGTTCCATGCTGTGAGGTGATCGATTTTTTTTTTTTTCTTGTAGTTCTTGGGTTGTGGTGCGACGCAGTGATCGCAGTAGGGCCACCTTTTTAAGCCCAATTTTCGAAGGAACGTTTGGTCGAAGACACGTAGAGAAGACGGGAAAGTGGCTCACGTAGTTTAGAGGAGGGCTGTTTGCAGACGAGCCACTCCCCAAACCGGGCGAGCCGCCTAGGCCCATATTTTACATGAACCTGGCTTCGCGCAGGACGCCGGGGGATTGAAATAGGTCAATTACTCAGCGATATCTATGCGCGTGTTTTATTCCTCAGTTGATTTTCAGCTAGTTTGTAGTAGCAGTAGCAATAGGAGTAGCGGCAAAGGCGTTTTTTGTGTTATTTTCTCCGTCTGGACGCTTCTTTGTGGGTTATGGTAAAGGCTTCCCCATGATGTGCTTGCGCGTTGGCCTCCACTCCGTGGTCCCGTTACCCGGGGTTTCCCGTTACCTGCATCTCGAACGGGACGAATCTTGTATAAACAATTGTTTTTGGAGAACGATACGGGTGCGCATCATACAACCTCCTATAATAATGGGCTCAACTTCTTCTTCAAGTTTTTTCGTTCGTACCATCACTCCGAAGTAGCTTTCATTTCGAGTACGTGTATCATACATACATGGTCACAAAACTGTGTCCACAGTTTCGACTTTCCTCGGCTTGCTTTTTTTCTAGGAGTCGATTGAGGGAGGGAGCAACCGATATCTTCTTTTCTTTGTTTTTTGGGCATTGCTCGCCGATCACTAAAAGATCACGAGTATAAGTTTTGTCGTACAACTACACCTATCATAGCCTATTGCCGCGCTATCTCTATCCATTCGTAGATTTCCTTTCGAGTACGCACGTACATATGCAAAAAACTGAATAGTACGAATTTTCGCTGTACTGGACCAGCGTCCACAGTTTTCTATTTATTCGGTTTCATGTGGCGTCTGGGGACTATCCTCTGGCATATCCACAGGTTTAGTACTGATGCGTAAGCGTGCATGTTCTTACGCGAACTGCAACATGTAACCGCTACTTAGAACCTCGCCGGCTACGAGTCATATATTATTCCACACTGTCTTTCTGACTTTTTGTGTCATTGAGCTAAGTCCATCTTCCAAGCCGGGAGCAAGACGATGTCAGCCCCGGGTTTTGCTAAGTACAGGGGTGTAGGTGTGGGTGTTTCTCTAGTGAGAGTCGCGATATACCATAATCCGATCGATTTCACAACGTCCGTGACTCATTGCGAGAGGAGTGCCGTTGCCTGGAGAGAAGTCTTCAGCCGCGTGAAGAAAGCAAGAGGTGGCCTGGACGATCCAGTCAAGCTACGCTGATAGGAAAGAGCCGCGGCCAGGAGCATCTCCCGCCGCGTAAAGAAAGGGTGGTGGTCCAGACGCTGAACCACCACCACGCTGGGCAGACCGGCTCGGAAATTGTGGTCGCTCTGCGAAACAAGCGAAGAAGCTGAATGGGTCGTACTCATACACGTATCGGGTACAAAGATACAAATTCATTATCCTGACGCATAATCTACACTTCGAGGAAGCATACATTCTTCATCCCGCCGCATCGTCCATAACTAGAGAAGGTACCATGCCAGATTCACCAAGAAGGGGACATGATCGTGGCGGCCTCAGGACCGGAGGCACGCGAAGCCGTAGGGTCGATTCGCGTCACCCCGATGACGACAAGCACGCAGACATGGGCAAACCGGTGACATGAGGATCGCGCCGACCGAGGGCGACGGGGGGTCGCCAGCCCGGCGGACGTAGAGCCTACGGCAACCTCGGGCTTTGGTAAGAACCACACGGAAATGGCGATTAGCTACAAGCCATGCATGGATCCATGATACAAGCCCTGCGCGGCATAGCACCGAAGAAAAACCCTACGCTTGTCGGTGTCTACACCAGAGGCCTGCAGTGAATTCATCCGTCTGTGGGATGCGTAAAAAAAAGAAAAGATGTATCGCGGCCGTAGACGAGAGTATCGCGATGCGAACTTGTATGTCCGAAAACACGCTTGCTACAATTTGCCATCTGAGTGAATTTACCACCTCCCGCGTTCCGTCTGTAAGTGATGCCGACCTTTGGGCTGTCTACGGTATGTTCTACGGCCCCGCTGCAGCGTCAGTGCAGTGGCCATGCTCCACCACCTACATATTGCAGCTGCCAACGTAAAGCGTCCACAGAACGCTGTTGAGGCCTCTAACACCGCCTTGCCCGCGTGGTTAGAAACTTGGAATGCCTTCACCGACGCAAACTGTTGGCACTTCTTCAAGGATGACCGAAACAAGTGGGGAAACTGGAAGCCTACTGCGGGCAAGTCTTTCATCAAGGTGTTTGTCGACGCCCTTCGGCCACATCAGTTTCGTGAAAGCGTGAGATACGAGTTTATCATACATGATACCGCGATAGGAAGTCCAGAAACCATTAGCCAACATGTATTCCGCCTAGCAACCCAATGACCGGAAATACAACGACTTATCAATGCAGTGGTTGTTGACGACTATGAACCTGGTCGGGGTGGAAGAGGTCGCGCCGGTGGGGACGAGCGCGATCGTCGGGACTTATACCCGCGTCACGGGGTAAACCGACACCCGCGTCTGGGGTCAACAGACCAGTCTGGGCCTGTCCGTGACCAGCGAGGGCGACTGGACGATCAGCGCCGTAGTCAGAAGGAGTACTATAGCACAGCGCGTACGCATTGCTCCCGGACTAGACACCTCGAGCCACAATGTTGGAGAAAGTACCCCCATCTACGCCCCATACAATCCTCGGCTCGTCCGAATCACGCGGTTTGTTTCCACCGGTGCAATCCGCCACCGCAATACCCAGTCGTGTGGACCGGCCAAGCCGCGGGCCCGCAACGGGTGTTGGAGAATCTCCGGGCTGGCCCGCTTCAGAAGGAACTCCCCTCATTGGGTTGCGGGGACGGCGTCCAGGTTGGAATACTGCGGATGGAACTCCCACTGGAGACGTTTTCCAAGGGTGCCCGCGGAAACCCTCCGCTGATTCCCGCAGGAGCCCTCGAGAGGAGCGAGGGACAACGGCCCGCAATTCGGAACACGGTGTCCCGGATCCCGCCGGGTAGCTAAACTGGAAACTGACCAGCCCGCGCAAACTGAGATCCTGGGCCTCGGGAAACCTGCTGCTTCAATCCTGCGAAGGGGCAAGAGCGGGAGGCAAGGGCGCCTCCTGGCGACAACCCCGGAGGTAACGTGGTGCGCCGAGTACTGGCGGCCATGGATGTAAAAGTCACCCGTCCAGATGGAATGCATGGTACAGTACGCCTCCGTCCGACGGGAGTAGAAAGTGGACCCGAAATTGAAGGTCGGGTCCTGTTGGATATTGGTAAGTAAATCAATGTGATTAGTCGAGGCATGGCCGCCGAATTGCAAGCGAACTACCCCTTACACGCCCTCCTCACTCAACCCACGTTTCCCGTTATGCTGGCGAACCAAGCAATCGCGCAAGCGGGGGTCACTACTGAAGTTCTGAATGTAACTGTTACTAGTGGGGTTGCCTGGCCCGTTCAGTAATCGCGCATAAAGTTTATCGTTCTCAAAGGAGACGACGATTTAATGTTGCTGGAACACCCCACCATGATCGCTAACTCGGCATCGACGCCGAGACCATTCTAACCAATCCACCGCCCAACGTCGCCGAAGGCGACATCCTCTGCGCCGTCACGTCTTTGGCGGCAGCCCGTGGGGATAATGCCGACCCAGACCCGTCTAAGGCCTTCCTAACCGACAGGGCACTGCCTGTATTTTCCGCTCGAGACGAAGAGATGCGAAAACGCGACTGCCTTCTGAATAAAGGAGTGGATAAAGCTGCACCGGAGGGAAAGGGTACCTAGGCTTTGGACGACGTGACCCAGGCGGTGTTGACGGATTTCAAGGGGAGTTTATGGGCTGACCTGAGAGTGGAAGATCCGCCGGCAGATGTGCCGGCTATGAAGGTTCAGCTTCGACCGGGTCCACGCCCCGTTGAAGCTCGTGCGCGGCGTGGTGGCCCTGAAAAGGCGATTTTTACAAACCACGTACCACCCTTGTCGCTGCTAGGATGGTAGTAACGTTTTTGGGATCACTGTATGCAAGCCCGGCAAAGGCTGTGGTGAAACCGTCATCTTACCGTGGAGGTACAGCCTGACAGTCCGACGGCCTGGGACAAAAAATCTTCTCTACAGGAGGAGAATCCCCGCACCTGGGAAGCAGTCAATTCCGGAGACTCCATCTTTTTCTGATCTGCCGATTCTGCTCTACAGGAGGAGAACCCCCGCACCTGGGAAGCATTCAATTCCGGAAACTCCATTCCTTTCGGATCTGCCGGTAAGTTGACCAACAATAAACCGGTGCATCACAATATGGTCACCGACTACAGCGTAGTCAACTCGCACACGGAGCCGGACTCGTACCCCGTACTGCTGTTTCACGAGCAGGGGACTCGTCCTCACGGGTTGTCCATGTTGTATGTCCCTGGACATTTACAAGGGGTTCTGGCAGATCCCGCTGCACAAAGACAGCCAGGAAATATTCATGCTTATAAATCTGGAAGGCCTGTGGGAGCCCCGGCGAACGCCGCAAGGGTACTCTAATGCCACCGCCCATTTCATGGGGGTTATAAACCATGTTTTACCACCACTAATAGGAGAAATTTGCGTCGTTCATGTTGACGACATCATCAATTTTGCGCAGTCTGGGCAGGAGTTGGTCCAGCGCGTGCGCATAGTGCTGTAGCACCTTCAACGCCATTTGTATGCATCAGCGGAAAAAGCGTTTTTTCACGGAAGTTTTAACTGGTGCGGCGAGCTGTATTCAACGTCCGGGGTGAGGCATGACCCTGCGCGGATCGAGGGCCTGTTGTCTCTTCGACGTCCGGGGACGGGACGTGAGCTGCAGCATTTTTTAGTAGCAGTGAATTGAATGCACACGCGTTTGCCTGAACCGGCAACAGTAAATGCCCCTCCCTGGAGCCTGATGGAAACTTTGCGCCATAACGTCATCGGAAGCCCCAAGCACGCTCCCAACGCACAATGAATTACGTCCGCGACGTGAACGACTGAATGTGAGCAGGCGTGGAGCTGGTGAAACACCTTCTGGGAGAATGCGTTACTCTGGTGCAGCCGTGGGCGGGACATGCGGATGTCGTCTTTACCGATGCCTCCGACCTTCACTGGGTGCCATGGTCACGCAAGTTCCCGACGCCGATCTGTGGTCTGGTGTCCATCCGTGTGAGTGGCCTATTTACTAACTCCAAATTACGCTGGGAAACCTTGGACAAGGAGGCATTCGCCATTGTGGAAACATTCCGGAGGCTGGCGTAGCTGCTTTGGTCGGGACCCAATACCTGCACTGACTATCGGAGCCTGATGTACATCTTCAACCGCAAACAGCTGTGTCAAAACTGAGCAAGGCAGCCAGCCAACGCTTGCTCAACTGGGCTACATACCTTGGAGATGTTAAGTACTCGACCCGGCATATTGTCGGCACGAAAAGCCTATGGGAAGACCTTTAATTGCGTAGGAGCAGCGCTCCCGTGTCTACCCGCTCGCTGGCTGTGCGAGCGCCGCTTCCTGAGATTCCCAAATTGGACGGTGAAATAGGCCGAAATGCTAATTCCCTGCGATCTGTCGATGTTATTCAGGGAGTTCAGCTCCAGAATGATACTCTGATGAGGGAGGTGGCTCTGGCTTTCCAAGCTCCTTCGAGTTGGACGACGGAAGCCTGGTCAGCCGATCAGATAAAGGTATCTATACAGTGTCCGGTACAGGAGCGTTGTGAATTCCGGAGGATATCAAATATCTCCAATTGCGCCTACTGGTCTGCGCCCACTGTGGAGAAGCCGGGCATCGCGGGAAGGATACCACCATGGACAGCCTGCGCCCTGCACGTTACTGGACGCGAGGGAAATGGACGTGGGGTCGTTCATCAATAATGGAAAGTCCCGCGCCCCTTCGGAGAGGCGACCCACGGCACTGAGGTGAACTCGTGCTTGCATTTCGTCTATTTTAACATCGGAACCGGAGTTGAAGAAGCTCAGCAGATTGTGGAAATACGACTCAATGCAGAGAGTACCGTGGGCGGTCGTCAGAGCGATGAACAAGGTACACGGGCCGGGGGGAACCCGGGCTGATAACAAACCCCTCTGGTAGACAGCGACACGAAATACATATTTGTCATGAAGGAGGACATCACGGGTTTCATTAAATGTAAGAGTCTGCTTCCGCTGCTATTGTTGAAAACCCGGCGGCGGGATTGCAACGTTGGTGTACCACCCGATGGGTCCAATCCGCTTCTATGAGTGATACAGCCATCCATTTTAAGAATCGCCTACCAGTCAAACTCACGACTCGTCTGGGCGTGGATCACCGTTTTGCTGTAGCATATTCGCCCTGGACCAACGGCGCGGTCGAGAAAATTCCGGAGAAAAATCTGCGCGTGTTGAAAGCCTTGCTGGTTGAATATCGCAGCGCCGTAACCGACTGAGAGCATTTTGTGCCCATGGTGCAGTGGGCCTTAGACTCCTCGTACCACGCACGTTGGGGATGCTCGCTATAGAAGGCCTGATTTGGTCGTGAGCCGACAACCTTGCGTGCGTCTCTGGTCCGCGACCAACACACAGCCGTGGATGCGGTCCCTCTCACCAATGACGCTGTCAGAGCCATGGTCAGAGATCTGACCGTTGCTCTACGACTGCCATGCATAAACAGGTGACACACCGCGTACAAGCCGTGCGAGCTGCCAGTAGGCGGCGCGAGAGCAAAGGGATATTACCCAGCTTCGCGGTAGGTGATTGCGTTCTGATGGCGCGAGTGCGGCCGCCTGGGAAAACGTCGGAAATGAAGTCCACGCGGGCAGTGCCGTGGCGGGAGGCCAATGCTTCAAGTCCGCATGTCTATTAAGGCCAGTGCATTGTTAGCGGCAAGGTCACCAATGCCAATGTCGTGAGGCTCGCCTCCTACAAAGAGGTTTCGCTAAAAATCATCGAGTGTGTACAAGAGGCGTTCTAGTATCTTTTCAGCCAAAGGAGATTCCACATCGAAGAGCTGCTTGGTGTCAGGCGTGCTCCTTGTGGGGCCTACGAGGCGTTGGTACAGTGGCAGGATTTTTCGGGATCTGATAACTTGTGGGAGCTTCTAGATACTCTGTACCGCGATGCCCATACCTACATCGTAAAAAAGCTAACACCCTCCAACTTCCCCTAACTACCAGGAAGGCCATTCTTCGACGTCACCATATTCACATCAGCTCTGGCGCAGGGGCGCGGTTATCGCCACCTACAGATGGTAACGTGGTGCACTGAGTTGTGTTTGAGTTGCTTTACTGAGGCGAATATGGTACGGTCATACAATGACTGACCGTGAACGCTTACTATATGTTTACGTACTGTGCTTCTTTTGCTTTAGTATAATTTCGGAAGAGCGTTCCGAACATGGCATCCGATCGTTAGTCGATAATAATGGTTTCAATGGTCGGATGTATGTGTTGCTTGAGATGCCGCCTTAGTTGCTCTCAAGGTGGCCAATGAAAAAATATCGTGTGCGTTTGTCGTGCTGGTATGTGTAGCCTAAAACCTTCTGCTCTTTCTCTCAGTAGGCTACATTTGTCTGTGGTAATTTTTGCCTCCGTCTATAAGCTATTTTTATATTTCCAGGCTTTTAAGGCGGCCCTGGTCAGTTTGCTGGCTGGGAGAGCGACCCTCGAAATATTAGCAACATTAATTGTACCTATATACTTGAAAATATATAATAAAATTCGCTTCAAACAAAAATGATTTTGATCAAAACTCAGCTTTGCTAGCTGCGTGTGATATTTCGATCGCGCGTGTTACGGGGTGTGCATGCCCTCGCGAAGGATGCAGGTCTGTGACTCCCCTGCTAATGCCAGGGTCAACAGGACTAAGGCGTTCAGTCTCGTTATGCGCACTGAAACTGTATAACCCGCATTGAGGGGGACAAACCAGACATGTATGGAATTCAGTATGCATAAACAATTGTTGTAGTGTGTCAACTTTTGGAGTGGGCTACTTGGGTCTACCGGGTTGGCAGGCAAGTTCCTGTGTACTCCCTGTACATGTGGAAGGCCAGCAGAGGTCCAGCTTAGGCCTGATGCCCGGGATGTTAGTACTGTCAAGTCGTGATGGGACATGCGGTGGACGTTGATCGCTACTGTTCCGAAGTGATCTCTCTTCTGCTCTTGATGTAATGAAAACGCACACTCACGCCCCTGTATTGATCGAATGACGACCGACGGGTGAGATCTGGCGTTCTGCATCAGGCGTCGGGCGGTGCACACTTGACCCTAAAGCTCTTTGCACGCCCATCTCACACACTACCAGGAATACACAAACTAAAGCCTGAATCCAAAACGCAAGACCCCTGCACTCCTACAGATGATCCCGCACTTCTACAGATGTACCTACAGATGGACCCTGCACTCCTACAGATGGAAACTCTTGCGCTAATATATAATGGTCGGAGGTGCGCGTCGCCTCGTAGCCGATTGTTTTTGCCACTTCAGAGCGTCTCCATGGTAATTTATGGGTAGAGGGCATCCGCAGGCCACAAAATTTAGCTCACCCGTTAAGGCGTTGGGGAAAGTCGGAATTTCGGATTTTCACCTTGTAACAGTCATATCGTCAAAAGCACGAAACGACTTCCTCCACAAATGAAGAAAACTGCTATAGTATGAATGAAATTGGGACTACAACACGCAAGGATCACCCGGATAGGTCGAAATCTCCGAAGAGCCAACGTGTTGGAACGGGCAACACGAAAAGCGTGAGCCGTTATTGGCCATCCGTTTTTTCGGGTACCCCAGGCTGACACGTGGGGCCAGGCACTGAGCGCTTGATATATTATACCTGGTACCTGGTACGTGATACCTGGAAGCTGTGGTGACTGATGGCCATTCTTGCAAATTCAGTAATCAGTCATCTGTCCACGCGTAAAAAAGATAGGTGAAACGAATACAGGGCTTGTATTCACCAATCTATATGGTACTTGGTATACACACTGAATAAATATCAGATTAATTGGTAGGGCTGGGTCCTGGTCCAGTATGTACTGGCAGTAGTACACTGTACTTGCTAAGGGAGTTGCCAGGGTGCCAGTTCTTCGAATATTTATGTGCGTCCTACAGTAACGCCCCATTAAACGGCGAAAACCTATCAATATTAACGGTGGAGCAGGGACGGCACGCAGAACAGCTAGAGAGGGGAGAGCTCAAGAAACCAATAACGTTAACTCTCGATAACGCGGGATTGTTTGCCTTTTTCCGTTTCAGCGAAAACTCTTGAGTAAACATCATGCTGGGAACAATATTGAATATAACTAGGTGTGTACATGAATATTTACGTCTCTGAGGCAAAGATTTCGCAAATTGTACGAGTGATGCGGTTTGGCACACGAAAAACATGTTTTTGAATCCATGTCCAACCTCTTCTCGGTATTGGCTGCGTGCTGCAATGTACCGTATTCTCGCACACTCCTGTCCATCATACGCTTCGCTCGCTTTTGCTCTTCTTGCATTTTTTCTTAGTCATGTACCAAGTTGCATTTGAAACATGGCCCGAAAACGACGTGAGTTTTAGCTTTAGTAAAGCTAAACGCTTAAAAGCATGCTTCCGGCAAGGCGCCTCCAGCGGGGCCCTCCGGGAGCACCTCCGAAGGGCCCCCGTCACCAGCCAGGGGGAGGGCAGGGTCCAGTGTACTGGCATATGACGCAGCCAGTACATACTATACTGTCTAGAGCTTTTTTTTATCTCACACTTCAAGTTTCCAGCTTCTGGACAAGCCGTGGTCGCAGGTGTCGTCCCTTCTTCCCCCCGGTTCTTGCGTTCAATTTTTATCGCGCGCAGGGTTCAGCAATCCCACTGCTCGTCGATTTTTCAACGAGTGTTGCTAACTCACGCTCTCGCGCTTTCCGCAAGTCAATTTGTGCACAAGAAAACGTCCCAACGAATGTATACGAGCATGCACTCGGCGGGGCTCGAACTCACGAAACTGACCTATACTAGGCTCAAGGATAACCTGATACGCCACCGGGGCGACCGGCACAGAGCTAGCATGGGCCAGCCCTAACAATAAGTATTGCCCGCAGAAAAGGGTTAGTGAGTAATGACGTCTGGTTGCATAGATAGCCCCCTCCCCCCCGCCCCCGCGCTGCTAAATGCTTTGCCAAATAGAGAGTAGGGAGGCTGTGTATCGGGTATTTTTGCTGAAATATACGTTAACCCCTTTAGAGCCCCCCGAACCCCTCTCTATACTAAATCCAAGTGATTTTGTCCCCAAAAGCGGGTTTCCAGTTGTAAAGGGGTTAAACCAGCCCCCAGCCGCCCCCTCTGCCCCAAACAAAACTCGCAGACCAAAAGGGCTGCACAATCCGTTGTATCTGTCTGCCTAAGCAGCGACAACAAAGCACGGACTAATCTGGCGCGACGGAGGCCTACGTCACACCAGGGCGAACACATATCCCCGACTAAGCGATCAACCGATCGATAGACTTATCATTACCAACCCAACGATTGATCATCGACTAATCGATCGACCACTCCCAATGATTATCGACCAATTTTCTACTCGTCGACCAACCGACCAATCGATTCACTAAACGATCGATTAGCGGACCAATGGGTCCATCGGTGACCAATCGATCCACTATATTCGATCGACCAATCATCAACCAGTTGGCCCATCGTCGACTAATCGATCTACCATCGACCAATCAACCAATCATCCACCTAGGCGACGAAGGCAAGAAACGAGAACAATTTCGTGGCCATCTGCTACTGGTCAGAGTACGGCTTGGGGTTTCGGCGGTTGTCTTGCTCCATCCTGCGGAGCTTCTTTCCTCTCCACAAGAACCGGATGGGGGTGGACTTCAGACCCAACTGTTTTTCCGTAGAAGGGCAGAGAGCGAAAAATGGAAAAAAAAAACATCAAAGGCGTTGGGTTAGAGGGTGAAACGAGGCCAACGGACGATGGAAGAGGCGGGGGACGGGGGTTCTCATATTATGCACGGCCATAATCGTACGACCATAGATCCTCACACCCGAGCACGTCGGGTTTTCCCCGACCAGGCAGACATTGCATGCACCAAGCGCGAAGCGCCGGGGGAGTGGGAGGCTATCACTGCGCCGTCCTCAGCAGGTTTCAGTTGCCACCCCCTCGCCAACTATGACCTGTGGGATGAAGTGGAGTGTAGGGTTGCGGGACCGGAGGCTATAACAGATTGTGTACTTGTGCATAAGAAACGGTTTTGTCTACTCTCCACGGTACTTAAGGGCCACAACAACAAAAACAACACCAATAACACTATCAACAACAACACTATCAACAACACTAACAACAACAACAACAACACCAACAACAACAACACCAACACCAACAACAACAACACCAACAACAACAACGACAACGACAACAACAACAACAGCAACAACAACACCAACACCAACACCAATAACAATACCAACAACAACAATAACAACAACAACAACAACAACAACAACAACAACAACAACAACAACAACAACAACAACAACAACAACAACAACAACACAGTAGAGGCTGCCTGACCTGCTCCCTGAACTTTCTGTCAAGATACCGCTTGTAGTTGTCGCCGAAAAGCTTCGGGTTGTTGCAAAAAATAGCCACCGTCGGGGGCCGGGCCGCAATCTGCAACAGCAGCAACAACGACGACGACAACGACAGATAGAACACAAGCCCACGAATAAGAAATGAAGGGATTATGTGCCCATTGTAAGATCATCCGGTTTAAGACCATCCTGGTTAAGATCATCCTGGTTAAGATAGTCCGGTTTAAGAACATCCTGTTTAAAGACCATCCGGTTTAAGACGTTTCGGGATATGTAAGAAGACCGGGTAAATCGTTCTGCCCTGTAGAACAAACCACTTGGAATTACTATCGGAATTTTTTGGCACCATGGATATTACGGAGCACGTTAGTATTCAGGACCCACGACATACACAAAGCCCTATACATTTCCCTGTTTTTGCTAGCCACGTTTGTTCCCATTTATTACGTTCCACCGAAAAAGTACAAATATAAGACCATAGTAGAGATAAGATCATACATATGAGGACTTGTCACGGGGTGGTCTTGAATTGAGTACACTGCAAACCCACAAACATACACCATTCTGACTTTGTGGGGGACGATAAGAAACTTGTAGTAAGAAATCACCTTCAGCGGCGAGAGCTACGTACAGCGAATATTACCAGGTATCTTATGACATAGCCGCGTAGTACACCTTACGCTGTCGGGAGTTTCTTGACGGCTGCCCGTCAAGGGGCAAGAGTGCCGTCAACTCCTCATTTTCTGTTTTAGCGCCGCCAAGAACTCTTTTGACTATAACTATTTATTTTAGTGTGAGAAGTTCCTCGACCGCTGTCCGTCAAGGGGAAAGAATGCCGTCAACTATAGATTCTGACAGGGCCGTCAAGGCATGTGTTGACGCAAAAACCTAGTTTTAATGTGTAGAGTTCCTTGACGGCCGTCCGTCACGAGGCAAGAGTGCCATGACTCTACTTTTGACCCGTCAAGGACTCTTTCGACTTATATACCTAGTTCTGGTGTGTCAGGTTCCTTGACGGACAGTCAAGGGCAAGAGTGCCGTCAACTACAGTTTCTACGTTATACCCGTCAGGTTTCTTTTGAAGCAATATACCTCGTTATTGTTTGTGAAAATCCGCAAGGATGCCGTTAACGGACACACTTCGCATCAGGTACCAGGTCTGCAATTATTACGAGTTGCTATATCGCCACCTAAAATGTATTATAGGGCCTCTTTTTGAGCTTGGTGAAGCCGGAAATCCGATGGAAAATCTCAAGCCGGAGGTCCGCGCCGACCTACCCAAAATCTCCGACACACATAAGTGGTCCCTCTATAGCGCCGGTGGAGTAGTGCCGGTTGCCCGCTACGGTGCCAGTGGAATCGCGTGGCACAGGTGAGAACAACCGGTATTGGCAGTGTGCGGAGTAGTACCGGTTGCGGCCAAAGTGCCGGTATTTCCGGATGGAACACACCGACGGTATAGAAGGACAAACCACTACTGCATCTTGTTTGGGTTTACGTCTTCCACAAGTGCACACGATTGACAAACCCGGCGCTCCCCCCCCAAAAACGAAAAGTTCAAACTTCAAACGTGTGATCATGGACCCAACGCTAGCTTCTGCTGTACCAGCCGCCTGCTACAGCTGACACGGTTAGGTTACAAAAACTATCCGTCAGTTTTTTTTCTTTTGCTTTTCTTATCCTCCGGCAGATTGGGGAAAAAAAGCTTAAGCTTACCTCACTTCCCCGTGTTTTAATACATGCCGTGCGTCAGTGTATCTCAATTGTACAGCTTCGCGAGTTTAGCGAGAGCTACGCTATCTTAAATCCCTTTACAACCGTACCCATGCTTTTGGGGACAAATTACTTGAAATTAGTGTAGTCATTTTCCGGCAGTGAACAGGTGAAAATCCATACCAGGTGCAGTACACAGCCGCGCAGTGCACCTGAGTTTAGTATTTTAATGTAACACAGCGGCCATTACCGGTATTGCCGTGCTGTTCCTCTGTGTACAGCTTAATTGGGAAGTTGTACGAACATACCAAAATACCGTATCAGCAACAACGTGGTAGCTCCTACCTACGCATACGTACGTCGGAGCACGTATTAACGTGTCTTCCTTTTATTCGGACAAAAAAAATTTGAACACGACAGAAAAACCAAGAAACAAGTGTCTGAAAAAGTTTAACACAGCAGTTCACCTGATTGCAGTAGTAGATTTTTCCCTGAGAAGCGCCGGAAGACTTCTTGCTCGGCGGTGACTGCCAGAGCACGGCGTCGCGAAGCACCTGCGACAAAACAAAAAAACATCATGACGATTGGAGCGGTTCATTACGAGTGGTCCACGTTGAACAACCCGTTAGCAGCACGATTCAAGCTGTTTGCAGCAAAAACAATGAGCGATTGGAAGCGGGTTACGAGTGACGGGCGTCAAAAAAGGATTGCAGCCTTCTGCGAGTGATATACGTTTAATAACCCCCTTGAGCACTAACTGCTCGATTGTCACAGTGAGTGTGATTGATCAACCACTGCTAAAATGGCCCCACATAAACTTCCAAGCATTTCATCTCCCAAAACGTGGGTTCAGTCCGCTCTGAAGGAGCTTTTTAGAACCTCTTTGGGTCTTCCACGGGCCATGACCCGGGCCGAGGGTCGGGTCATGACCTTTTCAAAACTCGAAGGTCGCGCGAGGTCGGGTCAGGTCCGGTCCGGTCCGGTCGGGTCGGGTCGGGTCGGGTCGGGTCGGGTCGGGTCGGGTCGGGTCGGGTCGGGTCGGGTCGGGTCGGGTCGGGTCGGGTCGGGTCGGGTCGAGTCAGGCGGTGTTCGAAATTTCACGGTTCGGGTCCGGTCGTGTCGGGTCAGGAGGTTTTCAAACAACACGGGTCGGGCCGGGTCACCCTGGCACGATCCGACTGGTATACTGAAAACTGATCCCACTCGTGAAAATTCTCGAAAAAAAGGTGATTATTGCCGAGTCCGCCACACGTAGCAGCCCGGGCTAAAGGGTAGAGATTGTGTCTCGAGCGCAACGTTCAGAACAACAAGGCTACAGTAGCGGGTCACATTCAGGCCTTCAGCTCTCGCCGGCTCGAAGAAGCCCCTCGTGCGTGCGTGCGTGCGTGCGTGCGGGCGGGCGGACGGGCGGGCGGCTATCCTATTTTTGCGCAGAATAAAATCCGTGTTCGTGTTATTGGGTTGTGCCATGATACGCATCGCCATTGATTTGTTTGTTCCGCTGGGCCGACCAAAAATGTTTCAAGTCCGTATTTGAGTGTCCGGAGCAGAGCCTAGAGTGGGCTATACTATATACACTCGGTATATTGTGAAAAATGGTAGAAAAACATGGTATCATAACAGAACATCACACACAAATCGTAACATCATATCCCCTCTACCTCAACGTTCGGTCGGAGCTACACAACACAAGCACAACACAAGCACAGTAGTTGATGCAAGTACCGTACTCTTCCAACACGGCGGATACATAAAAACGCTCCTCGTGCTTTTGGTCGATCGTTATCTTCGTCGTTATTCCGTCCCACATACACATAACAAAAGATTTTCGTGAAACTTGGTGAAAATAAGAACGGAATTTTTGGTTTTGGGGGAGAGATAAAAACAAAAACCCATACGTATGGTGGGTAATGTAGTTCGTCAAAAATGGGGTAATTTTGTCGGCTCAATAATTACTTTCGGGGGAAGCGAAAACGGCCCCAACACTTAGCAGAGCGGGTAAGGTGTGATTAGTAGCCGGTACCAGCAATAAAAGTGTCCCTCGGTCGCTCTAAGTGCAAAATAAATTCAAAACTTGAGCCAATCACAACCAAGTCGGAATATAGCAGATGTCGCCAAACATCAAAATTTCAGTAGCCCAAAACGAACAATCACCGTAACTACTCTGGCAGTCATGATGATGGGCCAAAGGAGACGACGAGAATATCTTCTTGTCAATATAGGAACAGGGAAGAACGAAACTGCTTGCGATAAGCAGCAGCAACAGCAGCGAAGGATGGAAGATGTCGCAGACACCCTAGTGCCTCCCCTTTTGTGCCTCCCCTCCACTGCGACTTCCAGTGCCGTTTGGGCTTCGCACGTGCCCGCTTTAGCGCGCTTCCTCTTCTGTAACTCGTCCGCCAATTCCGCTGCGACATCATTCCTTCACAGCTCGAATCTCTCCGATGACCGTTTGCGCTGTTTCGTCGCTTGTTTCGGCTGGTCGTCGAGCTTCGGCTTCCTCAGCGCATCGAGCAACGGCCGCAGCAGGGCTCGCGTCGCGTCGTTGTTCAGTCGATGCAACGCTTGATAGTCACTACGCTGGGCGAAAATCGCAGTGCCCCATCTTGGCGAACGACCTTCCCGTTCGAGCGACGAGCTCATCGCTGGACTTTTAAAATATTTTTAGAGCCGCTCTCGTTGTTTATTTCCCCGATTTCGGCTTCTTTGTACCTCGGTTATTGACATTTTATCTGATTACTCTATACTGGGTCGTGACGTTTTGGGCTACATTGGTCGTATTAGGGTGCGGGTCGTTTTGTGACGTGGCTAAACAAGACAGCTAGCGCATGTTGCATGTCCTGTTTACTTTTCAAATGACATCTGCATCATAGACCTTACCTGCAAAGTAACAGAAAGATTCGAACTACAGTAGTTACTTTTTCGGTTCAAATTTGGTCGACAGAGGGCGCGGAAATATTTTTCAAGGTAGAAAACACGACTTCACAACGTTTCCTAAAGTTTGGAGACTTGATTCGTACCGTACGGCGAGCCTTTTCCGATCTCGTGACGATTTGTAGTGTGCTCTAACATCAAGATGTCTTGAGCCTGAACGGATGGTTGGTCCTCTTGCTCGGGTTTTGGTCTCTTGGTTGATCATTTTGTCGTGCGTGTCTTGAATTCCATCGTGCCACTTTTATGTGGCCGTTAACCACCTTACGCGCGTACCAGGTATCTAACAGTGGAAAACAACGGCACGAGTCATACAATGAAAACGTTAGACTCCCGACAATACCTCGTTGAGGACGCTGGTCTTAATCCTGCGGCGGTGTTGCACGGCCACTTCATCCACAAGGTCGAACAGCTGCGATGACCCCCACAAGATAATGCATACAAGAGGAACACGAGGGGAGGAGAAAGCAAAAATAGGGCAGCGGTGAAAGAAACAGGGGTAAATGAGAGGAGCTGCCAACTTCCGAAGGCATGGGTCACAAATGGTGTCGTCTCCTTCGTACATACCTGGTATTTGTTTTCCGATCATTTTTTTCGCCGGTGCATTAAAGTGATCGAGCTCACAGCTGACGCAATAGAAAGAATGTTTATCACACGACTGCCGATACATTTTTTTTTCACATTCGAGTTACGATTTCACCGGTGAACCAAAACTTGACAGTTCCACACAAATAAAACGCCACGGACACCGTCGCATGCAACCGAGTTAAATCGACACAATACACATACTTGGTAAAAAGTGAAAAAGTATGTTAGCTGAATCAACCCCTTCTGCACCGAACACACATTTTTGGAAAAAACTATTTGGAATTAGTGTCGGACGATTTTTTTTAGTTTCAAATTCGGCTTCATGTTATGCATTCGCCGGAGGAAACAAACAAAAGAGAACACAAAATCACAAAACGGGAGACCCGTGGACTTTCCGAGGTCAAGTCTACGTTACCAGTGGGTGAAATTAGCTAGTTATGGTAGTTTTGTATATGACGCCTTTTTCTTGTGACCTACCTTAGTGCAGCGCTGACCCGTCTTAGCAGAGGTAAATACCACCTCGGCCCACTTCACCGGGGACAACATTTGCTTCGCGTACGCCACCGCCTGACATAGGCGGGAGGGTGGGAGGGGAGGGGAGGGGAGGGGCGGGGAGAGAAAGTAGAGAGGAGGGGAGAGGAGGGGAGGGGCGAGGAGAGAAAGTAGAGGGGAGGGGCGGGGAGAGAAAGTAGAGAGGAGGGGAGAGGAGGGGAGGGGCGAGGAGAGAAAGTAGAGGGGAGGGGAGGGGGGGGGTTATTGCCTCACTTTGCTGTCGACGGTATATACTTTTTCAAGTGTGTTTCCTTCTCATCAACCCTATTTTCAATTTTTCTCCAGCTCCCTCCCATTTTAGAACTCAGAATCCGGGGTCATCTACCCGCCCCGCCACCCCTCCCCCCCCGCCCCAAACGGTGCACGCCTTAATGCTTACAGTGAGAAAGGGTTAGCATTTCCTTCCCTCGTCGACTCGCAAGAGACAAGGGCAACCTGGGGAGAAGGGGGGGGGGGGTCGTCTCGAGGACTCTAAGAGTACCGGAAAAGTTGGTGACGAACGTCTTTCGGCTACAAGCTTCTCTAGTAAAGGCATCGACGCAGAACGTTACGCAGGCAGGAGCCTTGCCGGCGAGAGGCGAGCTCGAACGGACCCGATACTGGTCTGACGCAACAGCTGCCGCCACAGCCGCGGTACTTAACGCAGACGGGAGCGTTTCAATAATTCCTGGAGAAAAACTAGAAAAAAAAAAAACGTATCACCTAATGGTAGCGCGATGGCACGAAAGCGGGGTGCAGAACGGATCGTCAAAACACGACAGGGTAGACACAAAAGAAAACACTTTCATGCGTGCATGTGTGGGTAACAAAGCGAATTTTAATTTACGACGGCCCCCAAAAACAGGTGCCCCCTTCCACATCTCGCGCGCCCGATTTTCCGTGCCCATGTCCCGCTCGCCCACAGTATCTCTCCCCCCTTAGGGAAAATAAAAACAAAATTAAATCTCTCAAATAAAACTCATCTACTAAAATATCATATTCATGCCACATATTTCATCCAGAGTTCCAACCATTTCGAGACGCACACACAAGAACGCCCAAGGACAGCAAAACCATTTAGCTCGTAGTTGGGTTGGGTTGGGTTGGGTTGGGTTGGGTTGGGTTGGGTTGGGTTGGGTTGGGTTGGGTTGGGTTGGGTTGGGTTGGGTTGCGTTGCGTTGCGTCGGGGTTGTGTCGGTGGCACCTGCACCGGTAGAGGAGCACATTTTTTTTGTGAGGCGCCTCAGTTAAGGATCGCCATTCCTTCTCTACGCCTTCTTTACATGTTAACGCAAAAAACGGATTGTGAGAAAACTGAAACGGCAGGCAGTCCCGTGAACAAATCTATATCATAAATGAAATACGGATCCGATGTACTACGCAGCTTCCAAAGTTGACCTTCAACCATTCAATCGTTCGTACTCACAGCGGGCGTTTCTCGCTTTCTTGCAAAATCCATGGCCTAGGTATACAAAACAATTCATGTCGAAAAAACCAAATGGCATTCCGGCAACAGTGGCTCAAGAAGCCCTGTTAATAAGTCATGATGCGAATGGACTCTAAAGTTGTCGAACTCACAGCTGACACGGTTAGAATCATTTAATAAAATAGCCATAACATCTTGCTTCTACCGTAGCATGCGTCACGCGTTGAGTTGGATTGACGATAGTTACAAACGTCTTCCAGCGCAACGGCATCGTAGCGAGAGCCACAGCAGTGCATTTAGGTTTTTGCCTCCATGCTCGCCTTGTTGTAGCTGGCATCATCCTTCTTCTCCACCAGGTCCCACTTGTTGCACACCACCACGCAAGCCCGCCCGTCCGACTGAACGCGGTCCGCCAGCACGCGGTCCTGCAAAAAAAGAGCCAACATCCAGAAAGGAGGGTTTCTTTTTGACCAAAGAGCAAACCATTACTATTACACCAGAACCAAGGAAAAACAACTACAAACACATAGTTGAATAAAAATTCGGGAAAAAAGGCAAACCCGAAAAAAGGA
Organism: Undaria pinnatifida; assembly: GCA_012845835.1. Classification (NCBI taxonomy): domain Eukaryota; class Phaeophyceae; order Laminariales; family Alariaceae; genus Undaria; species Undaria pinnatifida. The sequence goes on from JABAKD010000005.1 coordinate 5,939,278, forward strand.
AACCGGAAAAAAAGACAACCCGGAAGAAAAAAAAAAAAAAAAGGTGAAAAAAGCGAACCGAGAAATAAAAGGTGTTTCGCTTGTTCACGAGGTCTGTGATGCCACCAGCTTCAACGTCCACCACGAGGACTACGTCCGCTCAAAGCACAAAAAAAAGGCAATTATGGCACAGGAAACCGAAAAAAACGACAAATCGGAACCCCCCCGTATATTAACAAGTCAATGCATAATAGGGAAACCAGGACGGAAGAGAACTAAACCGGAAAAGCCCCGAAACGTCTAAAAAATGTTTGTTTGTTTTCTCACCTGGTCTGTGATGCCGGCTTCAACGTCCACCATGAGAAGAACCACGTCTGCTCGCCGGATGGCCTTGAAAGCACGGTTAACCATGAAAAACTCATTGCCGTAGTCGATCTGCCGTCGATCCAATCCAGTCGCGCGGTCAACAGCATACCATACCATAGCCCAGCACGAGGGACGTGTGGGGCGGCGTAAATTGAGCAACTACTTACACAGTAAAAAGGCACGTTGGTACGCATTGTTTACTGCCTCGCTTCTGTTCGTTTTTGTTATTTCTGGTCGTCCGTTCTAGTATGATAGATGCCATTGTTTTCGTTTCCTTCTTTCGCTTCCATCTTCTTCCGTGTTCTCGCTTTAGATTTTCGTTTTCGTTTTCTCGGTCTTGTCTTTTCAGCTTATTTTTGTCCCACCTTGCCCTTGCGTCGGATTCCCGCCGTGTCCACCAGGCGATACGTCCTCCCTCCCCGCTCGAACAGCGCATCGATAGAGTCGCGCGTCGTCCCCGGCACGTCGCTCACGATCGACCGCGTCTCCCCGAAAAGCTTATTAAGGAGGCTAGACCTGGGGGGGAGGGGTAGGGTAGGTGGGGAGGGGCGGGGTCGTGAAGAAAAAAAACAGCACAGCATGTGGCGGAGAGGGGCTGAACGTGTGGTGGGGGGGGTGGGATTTGGGGCAGGGGTGGTGGGGGTCGATCGCGTTTGCCTCAAGACCGGACCCTGGGGGGGACACATCGTACAAAAAACTACAGTTTCAAGCGGCAGGTGGTTGGGGGTGGGGGCCGGGTTTGGGGTGGGCTTTGGGGTGAGGGGCAGGGTAGGGTCGATCGCGTCTTTTCGAAGAGCTTATTAAGGAGGCTGGATCTGGGAGAGGGGGGGGGAGGGGGGGGTAAAAAGAATGCCGAGAAAAAACGTAAACACCAAGAGAGGGGCTTGTTGAGGAACAGCAACGGGGGCGCGTCCCATCACAGCTGTATCATGTGGTACAAATCACATCACAGCACAGCAGTCACATGCAACGAAAGGCGGGCACGTCGTGCTTACGACGCCCTTCTCACTTGAGCCCTATAGCTCTTCCAAAAACTGATAATCGAGAAAAACGAAACTTGAACCCCCGATGAACAATCCCACGGCCAACTCTAATAACATAATACGCAAAAAAAAAAACTTGATATGGGGTAGGTCCTCAATCGAGAAGCCCCGTCTGCCAGATTTGTGTTGGTCAACAAACCTAACTCTATCGTAGCACGCGCCAGCACAGCAGACCCCAACCCCTCCCGTCCCATCCAATCCCACCCCACCCCACCCCACGTCACCGTACCCCACCCCATCCCGATCCCACCCCATCCCCTCCCGTCCCATCCCATCCCATTCCATCCCATCCCATCCAATGTCAGCACAGGTCTGTCTCACTTTCCAACGTTAGGCCGTCCGACAATAGCGACGTTGATGATGTCCTCTTCCACCGCGGCCGTGTCGACCTCATACAGGTGCTGCTTCACTTCATCCATCATATCGTAAACCTGACGAAACACACGAAAATAGCTTAAATATTTCACACGACTCCGATAGGTCACGACATACCCGACACACATCTACACACATCACCATCTACATCCTTTAGATAGAACACGATCTATTAATAGATCACCTACAGTAGATTGAACACGGTATATTAATAACCACAGTGATAATCCACAGTGGTTCGTGTTCTATCTAGAGGATCTAGTTCGTGTCCTATCTAGATGATCTACAACTAGATAGAACACGAACTAGATCCTCTAGATAGAACACGACCTAGATCACCTACAGTAGGTTGAACACGGTATATTAATAGATCATGTACAGTAGTTCGTCTTCTATCTAGAGGATCTAGTTCGTGTTCTATCTAGAGGATCTACAACTAGATAGAACACGAACTAGATGCTCTATTAATAGATACAGCACGATCTAGATGCTCTAGATAGAACACGATCTAGATCCTCCACAGTAGACAGATCACAATCAAAATCCTCTAGACATATCACGGTCTACATCCTCTAAACATAGCGCGGTCTAGATCCTGTAGATCACCATCTCGATCCTCAAGAATAGATCCCAGGTTTGGTGTTACGAGATTATGTGCACGAGTCGTACCATACAGATCCCACCCTGCAAAGAGAATGTGCGGAAGAGTCGTGTCGCACAGATTCCTCAAGGAAAATATTATCTAGATTGCGCAAATAACATATTGCAGGATTATCTGCCACGAAATGTCTATGAATGCAATTCCTCATCTGTACGAGGTGCGAAATAGTCGTAATGTCATGTCCTGAAGACTTTGCGTTTTCCATTTTTTCCAACGGCTAACAAACCAAGCATTCAAACAATCAAACCAAGCGAGCAACAAACTAAGAAAGCAATCAACCAAAAACTAACAAAAACAACCACAACAAACCAACCAACCCACCAATATAGCCAAACACCGACAAACTAACACCACCAACTGACCGACGAAAATACAAATCAAACCAAACCAAACCAAACCAAAACTACTCTGACAAAAAAAATCTGGAACCATTACGACCACGCTCCGGCAATTTTCAACTCTTGTGACCTAAGAAACACGTCAACATCATGAGCCCACCACCACCACCAAAACAAAAGCGAACGAACACCTACACCAGTAAGACTTCTCCAAAACGGGCCGCACGCGTATGATATCACATTCACGCTCATACAATAGCTCACTCCGTCACCGTGGAGCCCACTGATTGGCCAAGGGTTTCCGAGGCCGAGGCACCAGAATTCCGCCGCCTGCAATTCTCCGGTTACCTGTGACGCGACCAAATCCCACGACGAAAGTAAGCAACAACATACGTTTTTGGGACAAAAAGGAGGTACCATACCATACTACTCAAAGTACAATATTTTTACAAACGGAGAAGGGAGAAACGAAGATACCCCCAAGGAAAAAGTAAACATGAGTGACGTTTTTCGGGACAAACATGTACCATACCATAGTATGTCACGTACGCTTGGAGAAAAATATCAAGAGCTCGGGAACCGACCCCAAGAAGGTTGTGTTCTTTGTTGCGGGAAAGGACACGCGTATGCACGCGTTTAGGTTCAGGTTTTGTGGTTAAAGGATTGCCATTGATTGCAGCAGCATTGCTGCGGCGTCAGTGTAGCATGGCGGTGTCAGTGTTACTGCTGTTGTGGCAGTACAAAGTCGATACAGCACGGGACAGTGTTGGCATAAAATACGCGAACAGACTGTGTGCTGTCGCTAGTAGTTGGCCAGCAGCTGCTGGGCAAGGCATTCGCGATTTCTCTATTTTCTCCAGATGTTGGAAGAAACGGAAACGGTTTCTGGCATCATACGTACTGTAGGACCACGGCACGGTTACCCGCGATCACGTCAAACTCCACGACATGAATAAACTATGCCACAACAATAATTCGCGAAATACAATATTCCGTTTTCGAAGGCCAAAATCCCAGCTCCCGCGAACGCAATGCGATGAACACACAGTACAGGGTACGAAAAAGTAGCATTATAGGACTCATACACAAAAATAAAACAACAACGAAAAAGTCCGCAAACCATAACATGAAACGTTGCTTGCTTGGTTTTCAAGGCCGAATTTCAAAATCTCCGCAAACTACAACGCGAGTGTTGCTTGGTCTTCAAGGCCGAACTTCAACTCCTGTACACACATACGCAATATGACGCACGCTACCGTACGGTAGAGGGCTCAACCACTTTTTTTTCTGAGGCTCTTTACCTTGACGGAAAAAAGAACAAACGATACGAGCCCGAAAATAAAACATGTCCTATAATGGATATACCACGGAAAAATATTTCCAATATCGAAAAAAAAAAACGACGACTTTTGGGTTGAGGAGGCAGGCTGTTCGTTTACCTTGTGGGGGAAAAAAATGCGTTTACGAGGCAAAGAGCCGAAAACATCCCGTGTTATAGGTATGCCGCGAAAATGTTTCCAAACCCAATAAATAGAAAATTCCGACCATTTCTTGGGCTAAGGAGCCAGCCACGTCGCTCAGAAAACGTTTCAGCAAAAAAAGGAAAAAAAACTTTGTATACGTACCTCTATCGTGGCAAGCGTGGCATCATCATCGGACAACATCGGACAACATAATCAGACAACATAATCAGACAACATAATCGGATTGGACAACATCATCATAGGACAACATCATCGGACAACATCATCGGACAACATCATCGGACAACATCATCGTAGGACAACATCATCGGACATCCTTATCGGACAACATGATCGAACAACCGCTTACGCACCTCCGACTCGCACTTGTTGACCGCCAGGATGACCGGAACCTTCTGCTGCCGAAGGAACCGGGCGATCTCCTGGTCCAGTACGCTGCAGCCTACCTGACCGTCGACGACCATGACGACCACGCTAGCCTCTTCCAAGGCGATTAACGCCTGCTGCCTGATCTGAGAGTTGGGCGCGCATGTGGCAAGAGCGGACGGAGAGCGCGGGTCAACCAGAACCGGAGAGAAACCCAACCCTCCTACCGGGAGCTAGCTAACGCGACCAAAAACAAGGCGAAAAAGCGAGCGGTGATGAAGAGCGGAGGCAGATTTGGGGCAAGACAAGTCAGGCCAGGACGGGACGGAACGTGGTACCCTTTCTCAGAATTTTGCACGGGGTCAAGAACCGACCCGCGGGTCATTCAGGCCAGGAGCTTTTGAAAAGCTCTTCGGTCGAGTTCGATGTTGGTCAAAATTCCACGGGTCGCGTGGAGTCGGGCAGGGTCAGGTCTGCTTTCAACCCCACGGGTCGGGTCGTATCGGGTCGAGTCACCCTGTCCCGACTCGGGGCCGCGAGAAGTGACCCGACCTGCGAAAAGCCCTGTCCTTTTACGACCCATGCATACCGACCAAATATATTTTGCGTGCGTGTGGCATGGACGCAGGCAGAGCGGAGGCAGAGCGAGGTCAGGGCGGAACGTGACGGGGGGATGGATGGCCTCGCCACTCGGCACGACGCAAAGCTGTCGAAGCGTAAGTACCGTCCCTTCCCTAAAACGACACGCCACTTTTATCGTGCCTTACGGTCGCGTCGTTGGCCTGACATGACATTTCTCGCAACACAGGCTGGGACCTTGCCCACGGGGAAGAAGTATTCGACGCCGCCACCGCAGACATAAGGTTTTTCCGCTCTCCCCTGCAACCACAATAACCTCATTAGTTCCCGCCCCCCCTTGCCCCTCCCCCCTGTCTCTCCCTCTCCCCACCTCCAACCCCCACCCCCCTCCCCCCCTCTCCACCCCCTCCCCCCCCCACCTCCCTCCGATAACCTCCCTCACCGAAATCAATTGTACAAAAACAGTCGTGTTGGTCTTGGTATTACTCCCCACGGCACCCAGCCACCTTTGGTTCCTCCGCGCATAATCGACGTAGCACGCAGCTCGCAAATATGAGCATCCAACAGTTTTGTCAAACGCACAGCTGACGTTAGCATATTCAGATACACCTTTTGATAGCACCATGACGGCATGCGATGCGGTGGAGTAATTACCGATATTATATGCCTCCTTGGCAAAGATGCCCCACCTCTTGTGGTCGAACATGAGACCCCAAGTCCTCCCCTGCGCCCAGCCCCCCTATCCTTCCATCCCCCCTCTCCCTCAAAAAACAGAAGCCAATGCGATGCGGCAGCCACAAAACCTATCACCCATCACGTCAAGTACCTCCTTGGCAAATACATCCCCCCCCTTGTCGTCGAACACCAGACCCCCCGTGTCCACGACGTCATAGTCCTTGCCCCCGTACCAAGCGCGCTTGTACGTCCGGTCGCGCGTGACGCCGGACTCGTCGAACACGATAGACCCGTCCTTAAAACGCCTCGCAAGGCGGTTGACCACCGTGCTCTTCCCCACGTTCGGACGACCTGCAGTATTTGTCCATCATGCGCCGGACACAGGACGTCGAACGAAGCGAACATGTTAATACGGTAGAGGTTCCTATGTAGTGCTGGTTGAGTAGTGCCGGTTGCCCGAGAGCCTGCGAAATCGCTTGGCACGAATGGGAACAACAGGTAGTGGAAGCATAGGGAGTAGTGCCGGTTGCGACTATAATGCCGGTGTTTCCCTTTATAGTGCACATACTGGCACTACAGAGGGACCACTGCTGACCAAAACTGAACGGTTGTAGAAGTTTACGGTGCATTTACGGGGCTTGTTGTAGAAATACAACGGCATGTGCGCATGCACAGGACGCGGGACGTCGAACGAAGCCAATATCTTGAGCCCTTTGGAATCTATTTAGAACTAGAAAAACTGAGAATTACACTTCAGACGTCAGATCGAAAACTGATTAAAAATCACATTTGCAAGCTGCGTGTGGTACTTCGATCGCGCGTGTTACGGGGGGGCTGCGTATACCCTCGCGAGGGATACAGGTCGGTGAAACCCCTGCTGATGCCGGGGTCAGCAGGGCGAAGACGTTCAGCCTCGTTCTGCGCACGGGAACTATATAACCCGCTGAGGAGTAAAAGAACAGTTGGAACCCAGGTTGTGTACAAGCAGGGCATTGTGTAGGGCTTTTGAACTATACGTAGTAACGCTGAAATTTCGAAGAGATCAATAATCTACGGAGATTTTACGCAAGTGGGCTAACTAGCAAGCTACCGCTGCCGTACGCAACGGCTACAAGTACGCACCGGCTATAGATACGCTGTACTCCCTGTATACATGTGGCAGGCCAGCATAGGCCAAACGCAGATCCGATAACCGGGTTTGTACTGTGGAGTCATGATGCAACATGCCGTCGGTGTCGATCGCGTGTGCTTCTAAGTGATACCTCCTGCTCTTGGTGTATGAAAATCGTAAACACTCAAATATATAAATATATACCGACAGAAAAAAAATATGACAAGACTTGTCTCAACAAGTATGAAAATCGCAAATACACATGCACGAATATAAACTGACAGAAAAAAAATGAAAACTACATGTTTCAACAACCGTCCCTTTACTCGTATGGCGTGAGCGCGCCCGCGCAAGTAGTGTTAGTGTAAAGTGTAAGGCGCGTGTCGTGTCGGTTGTGTTCACCGCCTCGCGGTGAACTTCGGGGTACTCCCATCGAAGATACCCTCCCTACCGCTAGCGGCCAGGGTTGCTTGATATGGCTAACGCTACAAGGGTCAATTGTTTCAGAGCTTTTCACGGGCCGTGACCTGGTCTAGGGGTCGGGTCAGGATTTCTTACAAAATCTCGCGGGTGGAGTCGAGTCGGGTCGGGTCGGATCGGGTCGGGTCAGGCCAAAAGGGGGGGGCGGGGGCGGCGCGGTGGGGGGGGGGGAGGGGTACTCATTTGTTGCTTGCCTTAGTCATTTGACCATTGACCACGCATCCCTTTCGAGACGGAGCACCGTTCCTACTCCTAATAAAGACACCTCCGACATTTGCGCGCTCATTACGCTTCTTCTACATATTACATAGAAAATGTTTGCTTATCCTATCCCCGTCCTGTTTCGCCGTCTGCGGCCACCATCTATCTCCTAGGATAGCGATCGTTTTCCCGCTACTCTCTAGTCTACAAAGGTCTAATTTCCTCATCTCCTCTAACGCATCCCGTATCCCGTTTCTCCTTGTATATTTCACATTCTCCTACTATGTGAGTCCCACTCTCTATTGTTGTGCCACACGGGCACCTATTGAAAGGCGGGGGGGGGGGGGGGGGTTGCGCGGTGGCCAATTGCCGTTTCGTTATTTTCCTGGAGCTGTACCTGATTTATAGCTCATAAGAGCGCCCGTGTTCCCCGTTTTCAACTCAAGACACCCGCCGGGATTTCAAGCCAGCCACATCTTGAACAGGAACCTTGTGGCGGGTATAATCAGTGGCCGACTTGGCTTAGACACAGGGCAGCAAAACGGCTATTCCCTACTGATAACGTGCACAACAGATGCCGCTAACATGGGCTGGCTGTGCTCAAAAAAACGTTTTCGTACCGAAACGGTGGACACGCATATCATCGCCTTTGACTGACTGGCCTGGTTCCTACTCATGGAAAGCAAAATGGCTATTTTAACGGCGAAAGTACAGAAGACATACATCAATATAATTGGTTGGCTAGTCTCTACAAGCCGCGATTGGACTGACTCACCGATGACAGCCACCACAGGAAAGCGACGCTTCGAGCGAGCGCGCTCCCCCTTCACGGGCTTGGGCGGCCCTAGCTTCTTCAGCTCTCGGACTCGGTCCATCGCCTGCTCCACTCCAATCACTTGCACGGTGCTACAAGGTGTTATGCGAGGGGTTGGGTGGGGTCACGCGCAAGGGCCATTTATACGGGCATGAAGCAGGGGTAGCAAGAGGAGGAAGGGGGGGGGGGATGCGCCGGAGGGGGGGAGGGAGGGAGCAGGGCGGAAGGAGGGAACGTGGGGGGGGGGCGTACTCATTTGCTGCTTGCCTTAGTCCCTAGAACATTGACCACGCATCCCTTTCGAGATGGGGCATCGTTCCTACTCCAAATAGAGGCATGTCCAACTGTTGGGCGCTCGATATGTTTCTTCCACATGTTACATAATGGAGGGGGGGGGGGGGGGGGGGTCGAGAGGGAATGGGGGCAGGTGGGGGACAAGGAAAGGAGGAAGGCGAGAAAAAGGAGGGCGGGGGGGGGGAGGAAGAGGAGGGAGGGGAAGACTTGAATATGTTAATAGAACACAGCCATGACAGCCAGCTGCAAGCACAGCGGCATCAACTCTCGCCTCGAGCCATGCCATATCCATGTGAGCCCTAAAATCACGCCGACGCATGCGTCACGCCGACGTATGCGAACATCACGCACACGTACAACGTTGCACCAGATACCTGCAACGACAACTTTCCCGCAACAGCAACATCAGCAGCAAACGTTACTGTTGCACCAGTGCCAGCACCAACCCCAGCAAGAGTTACCGTTGTACCACCGCCACCACCACCACCACCAGCAAAAAAATACTGTGAACCCAACAGAAGAACACCAGTAAGGGATACTGTTGCACCAGCAGCAGCAGATAAAGTCACTGCTGTACCAGCAATAGAGTGCGCCCGGGAGCTACCGCTGCGTCATACATCGATCCACTCAACACCAAGGCAATCTTTACGAGGACACTAATGCATGTGATGTGATGGGGTGTGCAACACCAAATAATGGAAACCGCCAATGACTCCGCGGGTCAGCTGCTACCTAGGCTGTTAGTTGAATTGAAGCGCCCTGACCCGTAGGGAGGGGGAAAGTGGCCCAGCACAGACCGCTGCTCGATAGAAGAAACTACCTGTCGGGCTACTACTTGTCAATACGTGGCTGTGGGCTGGCTATTGACAGGTATTAGTAGGTGCCACTAGAAAGTCAACTACGCCAATCACTTGGCTGCTACCTGAAAGCATGCACCGATATCAAACACATTGCGAGCAATAAACGCACCAATCGGATACAGAAACACAGGAAGCACTCGACAAATACCCGCACTCGGGGGGCCGGGGGTACCCCAACTAACGACAACGGTATAACTAGCAACCAAAATTCATGGTCGGCGACTTAATATCAGCCAACCCACAGCCGAAGCGATAGCCCAACAGGTAGTTCCTAGCAAACAACTCACGCTTGTGCGCGCGCGCCTCGCGCATACTGGGGCAGCCTACCTTGACAAGTCGTGCTCCACGTCATCCTCGAGTCCGTCGTCGTCTAGGATCTCAGGGTCAAACAAGTCGTCGGCTTCCTCGAAGTCATCCTCATCGAAGTCCAGCTCGACCTCATCCCCTTCTTCCATCGGCTTGTAGCCTGCCCGCGAATGACACATCATCGCCAGGGAATGGTGCGCGGAGGGAAATGGTTAACGAGTACGGCCACCTACCATAAACGTCACCGACTAGTAACAATAGTTTGCTAGCGAACGCATCGACAGCAAACGCGATGCGAGGATGACCAACCAGTAACTAGGGGCGTGAGTTGGCTGAGATACTGTGCAGCTGTACAGCTCTTGCTAGGAACTCGTGGTGCTGGATACTAGTTACTGTCGTCAACCCAACTCAACCCCACCTAACCCAACTCAACCCAACCCAACCCAACCCAACCCTATCCAACCAAAACCAACCCCTACCTCATCCAACCCAAGTAGATTGCTTTGCTGTCAAAATAGTTTTCAACATTTGATCTTGTTCGGAGATCCGTGGCCACGGGCGGGACATGGAGATTCGGGCATGCGACGGTGGAAGGAGCCCACATGTTTTTAGTTCCATCGAAAATCATGAAAATAATACCTAGTACCTACAGTAGTACCAAGTAGTTGGCTAGCGAGCACATCGATAGGAAAAGCGGTGCGCGGGTAGAATAGCGCTAGCAATTAGGGCCCTCCTAGAGTTGGCCTACTACAAGTCGCCGACTAGTTACTAGTTAGTCAGCGAGCACATCGAAAGGGAAGTGAGGTGCGCGGGTATGAAAAACGCTAACGATTAGGGCCGTCCGTGGGCCGATTGACCATATGTCGCCGACTAGATATTGCTAGGCTAGCGAGCACATCGACAGGAAAAGCGGTGCGCGGGTACGAAAAACGCTAACGATTAGGGCCGTGAGTTGACTGACTACAAGTCGCCGGCTAGTTATTGCCTGGTAGTTGCCTAGCGTGCTTATCGACAGGGAACCGAGGTGAGCGGAAGGACAGCGTTAACGACTGGGGCTACGAGTTGGCTGATTATAAGTCGTTTACGAAGTCGCCGACTAGGTATTAGTTGGCTACCAGTATCATGGGTGTTCCAGATATTGTACAGTACTTGCGTGCGGAAACTGGTGGAGACATTATATGCGCTTTTGGAGCCGACTGGTGCACTTACGGCTCCCAATGTGTTTTCTATAGAGAAATACTACGAACAGAGCCAGTTCGTCCATTAGATAGCGTTGATAATAGTAACGATTAATGGACGTCAAGCCCAGCCAACTAATAGCCCTATATATGAGGGAAAGGGACGATGCTGAGGGAAAGGGGCAATGACTTCCGATGGATGGATGAATGGATGGATGATTTGATTGTGTGACTGATTGTATCAACAGACACGCGTGCGGTGTTTACTGCAACCTGCACAAGAGCTTTGGAAGTAAATGCGCAACTTAACAGACACAATGGTTACGGCTTTACCGTTCGTGGTACACAAAATATAACAAAGAAAAAAAAATAGCTGTCAAGATTTTGGGGTTTTAGTTGTGCTTTTACTTTTCCGTGTTTACAACTCACTAGAGGGTGTTGAACCAACACAACTCTAACCCTACCCCCAACCCTAACCCAGGCTAATACCACGCCCCGAGCGCAGCGTTGCCGCGCGTTTGAGGTTTGTTGAAAAAAAGGACATACGTGCCGGAGAGCCCGCCGAGACCATACGTCAGCCGTAGAGCTGCTGTGCTGCTGTACCGCCATGCCCAAAAGAAAACGGTGCCACCTGTGCGATCTCAAGAGCATTATATACTATGATACGCGTACGACGACACGGAAGCATCTGCTACGAATGAAACATGATTCTCGTACGAGCACGATACATATACACCTCGTGTGCCGTCTATTATATACATGTGCCTGGTACTCGTAGTCTACTATTAATAATAGTATTAATGTTACTGCTGTAGTCTTGTATTCAGTTACAGAGCAAAGGCGACTATCAATATATTGCACTCTAGTATACGATCGGTCGCCTGAAAAGCAAACGATCCTTCGAGCGACGGTGGTGGGCCACCGAGGGCAAGCCGCGCAAGGGCGGGCTACGAGTATGAGCTGCGAGTACGAATGCAGTAGTACTACAGGACACCTGATTATTAGTATACGAAGCAGGGTAGTAAGAAAAGCCAGGGAAGATAAGTTCTTCAGGAATTGCCAAACCTGAAATTAAGCGTACAACGCACCCTTTCTCAAATTAAGAAATCTAGGCTGAACCAGCATTTTGGTTTCTTATCGGGTGCCCTGTACCGTATGGCGTTGTTAGAGGCAAACTCCCAGCTCCGTATATTCGTGCGCCGACAGTCGGTCTCCGTACATATCAACGTTTTGTGTGAGCTACCGGCACCGGTCCCTTTAATGAAAGAGTCCAACAACAAAGCTAGCATGAGGACTCCGAGGGAATAAAGAAGTGCGGGAGCGGCTACAGTAGTGCAGGACACCTACCAGGTATGACAATAAGAAACACGGTACTAAGGCAGGCCGGCTGATGCTTATGATGTTTGCGGGAACATAAGACATCCAGGAGCCGTTATACTGAAGGTAGCGTAGAACACACCCTCTGCCACATAAGAATACGTCAGCCTGGGATAGCAGTTCTGTTTGTTACCCCGGGCACTATTTAATACTTCGAGTTGACCTCCGACAGACGCAGACAATGACGACGTGCAGCAACAACAGCGACAATAACAACGGCTTGTTTTTGTATTGACAGGTAGGTCGAGGTCGAGGTGTTCTGTCTGTACTACTGCTATATTACCTTCCTCGAACATAATAAAACTCGGCCTCTGGACCAGTATCCCGGCATCTTACATACCTGGTACTACGAAGCGCGTGCGGCTGCATGTCATTCCTGGTCTAGTCTATGCCTGGTACCTCATGAGGGATGGAGCAGAGGTCGAATGATAAACGGAGATGGATCATGATTGGAACATGTTTCTGACGCTCACAGTTTGGTCTACGTACGTACACGAGTCATGCTATTATCTCTCGTCGGCAGTAAGGCACACACGTACACACCTGTTGACTCCCCATCAACTGTTGCCTGGCTGCGACACGAAACCCTTCTCCTTCCGCCCGCATCCGACAGCCTTCCCACCGCCACAGCCCCGCCATCAGCCCCCCGCCGCTGCTCGATTCGGCAGCTGTTCCAACTGAACCCGTGCCCGTTATGGCAGCCTCCCGAGTGTCGTGAGGTCACAGGTACGCTGACCCACGCCTCAGCCGTGAGCTGAGTCGCGACCGCCGACGCCGCGAGCAGGCAGCACGCCGTCCTGGACCCCGATCGCGACCACCGTGATCGGGGTGCTGCGGGCATAAAGGTTGACGCTTTTCGCGAGCGCATGTGGCGCTGCTGCTGTTGTTGTCGGTCAGCCATTTTGTGCTTTGCCCGTCCACCTGGAGGTACTCCGCTGCTATGTGCGGCGGTGGGAGAGGGTTGAAGTACTCTCGATGCTCGCGAGGGTACAGCAGCTTCCGTGCGAGCTCTGTGCACCGGCGGGGGTCAACCTCGGATCTACGTCCAACACTCCCTTGCCTATTGATTGAATGAGGCTGGTTTGACGCAGCGGTCTTCGCCAACTGCAAGCTCTGTGAGGCTCTGCTGACGGCGCGAGAGGTGGCCTTTTCTTTCAAAGGGTTTCGTACCGAGGTAACGAGGCGTTCTTAAGGTTACACATATGTGTTTAAAAAAAAAAAAGTAAGAGGGGTTGCTCTGCACGCGGGTCCCAGTGACTCTTCATCCCTACTGCTGCTGCTGCTGCTGCTATACGAGTACGTCTGACTATTAAATGGTGGGGTATTGCGTGCGTATGAGATTTGCTTAGTCTAATGTTTGTTTTTACTTGGTGCTGGCCTGGTGTGTGTCGGAGGGTCTCGCTGCGTACACGGTGCCTCTTGTCGAATGTGATACTGTTGTAGCGCGGAAAGCAGGCACACCGAGTTGTGGCGACAAGAACAGTGACCAGCTAATAAAGTAGTTGTCTAGACTACCAGGTACATCATAGTCTAGACTATACCGAAATTTTATGTGGCAGGCTAGGGCGCTGGGGGGCGGAGTCCGCCAGCTCTTTTACAACAAGAAGAGCTGCCGCTCGAGCCTAGCACGTTATTCACCAAGCAACCCTCGGCCTCCGTTGGCCCTCCGCCCTCCTCGTCGTTCCCCATGTGTAAAGAGTGCAACCATCAGCCAACAGCACAGGAAGTAAGTGGAACCAGACGACACGGGAGGCGATCAAGGACCGAGCGATAGGCGAACGGGCCTCAACATTCCACCGCATGATGCAAGTGCCCTAATGTGGCAGTCGTGGGTCCAAGTGAAGAAGCGCAAGACGGGGCTACTACTACTACTGTACAGCAGTCCTGTCTGGGTGATATCGCCTGCAATGGTTGGGCATCGTAATTGGTGTTGCCAGGGCGTTTGTGTTGACCACGGTTTTACTTACTACGGTGGTTCCTGCATGCGGTGTGTATATAGCCTAATCGGTTTCCCAGGGATTGGGAGAACGTTGGGTTCGTGTGCCACCACGGTGGTTAAATACGGTAATGTAGGATCGAGTGTACTGGTCTAACCGAAGAAGGGGGATGGGACAATATTGCTACACAGAGTATGTGGAAGAGAATTCGGTTGCATTTTCTTGGAGCTGGTAACAGGATTGAAGGTGTTTCTGGCCTCATCTGGCTTTGATTTCTGTGGGGCGGACGCGAATGGTGCGCGAGACCTAGTAGTTAGTGGTTGTAGAGTAAACGAGGGTGTATAACGCCTTCCAGGTCCGATAGGAATAAAGCCTGCGATGTAATTGGAAACCTTTTTTTCCCCATCACTATAAAAGTATGACCACCACGAATTTTCTGGGAAAATTCTTGACGGAAATTTCCGGCAAGGTTCTTACATAACACAGCTGAAATCAATGTGCCTTCTTCGTAGATCGGGATGTGTCCTAAAAACTGGGGGACAGACGGCATTCATTTTGTGTGGGCAATCCCCCGCCTGGTTGGTGAAAATACGTCCCCCGGCATTGTAGGGATGAGAGGGTCTACTGTCTTACAGACTTCGGCCGTGCATGATAACACGAGCAAACACCCACCCCAACCCATCGTTCAAACATTTGAAAAAATGCACTGCCCTGGCCTTCCTACTGGTGGTGCACCTCAAACAACCAACGGCCCATCCCGCGGAAAACACTGCAGCGGTCCACGCTATACCTACAATGGGATCCGAAGGCTGCGCCAGCTAGCGTTGGGCTGCGAAAGCAACTGAGTTAAATCGACACACGACGCTTATGAAAATACGTGGAAGTGTGATGAGCTTAAGCTTTATTTTTCCCCATCCATCCGCGAGAGGATAAAAATAAAAATATAATAACTGCAGCGGCCAAGCTCCGAGGTGAGGGCGTACGGCTTGGTATATCGAAAACACCTCGCCCTGCAATGATTCTATCCTCGTGCAACCAACGGTGGCAAACAGTATAGGAGGCGATGAAGCTTCTCGAAGCTACTCGGTCGTCGCCATCATGGGGCATAGCGATCGATATCAAGTGCGCAAAAGACATTACGCTCTACGTGCTACGTTGTATCCTGCAACTGCTTCATCACACCACACACTTCCGGGTGGATGCATTATACTACATACATGAAGTTCAATGTTACCGTTTACATGCACAACAAAATCTATCGCGTACCCGTCTTGAAGCTTACGCAGTCCCAACTCTGATATCGTATTGCCTCGGGCTGGCCGTTGCCATCACAGCTCATTCTCGCGCAAAGGGGGATACGCGTCTAAAGAGCAATCCGCCATGTTTTTCAGGAAGTCGAGCAACGATTGAGGCACTCCTTTCTAAAACACAGCCATCAAAGCCTTCGTTGAGTCAATCCCAGATGGGGTTATCTTCGAGCGCTGCACAATATGGGGTGTGTCTGAGTTGGAACAATACATGACGGACTATCTAAGGAGAAATCAGCCGCGATAATCCAGAGCCAACTCGAGCAACGACCGCCCCCCCCTGAGTACGACTACCGTAGCTCGCGTTGAGACGATCCCATATGGGGGTTATCTGCAAGCTCTGCACAACATAGATAGGCGGCTTTCGACTTGAATGAAGCAAAACTGTCGCTAGATGGGTGGTAGTTGGTCAAACACAGTCGACCGCTTGAAACCCGTGCCTTCTTCCACCAGAGATAGTGAAACTCCAAGAATACCGTGTGGTGACTCATTAACATACTAGTCGTGCTGCGCTATCTCCCCGCTCGCCTCGAGCTACAACAGAGGTAGCAAGGTTTGGCGAAACTATTTGCGACTGACGTTATGATACTATAAATTAGTACAGTAATCAACTGAGGATATACCCAACACCGCTGGAATACCATTCGTGCTGTACAGACGTATTTTTGATATATATACTCGGCCATGGGGTTGTCCAACTGGTTGCACGTTCCAGCTTTCTCTACATCAGGTTTTGAGTGAGGCATATGCCTCTTCAAATGAGGATCCTCACATGAAAATCAGGGGCGCCCTCGACGGTAGCATCCGTCGCTTCAGTACTGTATACCAGGTACTGCTTAGCATCCAAGCACGACGATGGCACGTTCCACATTTCTTTCTCTAGGTCAGGTTTCGGTTCAGGCATATGCCGCTCCACGTGAGGGTCCTCACAGAAAATCAGGGGCACCCTTTACGGTAGCATGCGTCACTACAGTACAGTATGCCAGGTACTGCTGAGCATCCAAGCACGACGCTGGCACGTTCCGCCTTTCTCTAGATCAGGTGTTGGGTGAGGCATATACCGCTTCAAGTGAGATCCCGACAGGAAAATTGGGGGCACCCTCTACGGTAGCATGCTTCACGACGCTAGGCGACACTGTGCTAGGTCGCGTAACGTCAGCCCGCACGACGCTACGCTGATCCATGTTATGCAAGGCCGCATCACGCTTCGGCAAGCCACGCTAGACTACGCTTCACTAAGCTACGCTAGGCCACGCTACACTATGCAATAGGCTACGCTATGCTGGCCCTCACTGCGCTGGCCCGTGCTAGGCTGGGTCGCGCTATGCTGGGCGGCGCTACGCTGTGCCGCGATACGTATGGCCGCGATACGCAACCGTGCTACACTAGGCCACGTTACGCTAGTACAACGTAGGGCGCGCTACTTTGATCTAGGCAGCGTCACGACAGTCCTCGCTACAATAGGCTTCATCTACGGTAGGCTTCATCCAACACCAGTTCACATCATATAAAGTGCTCACACTCATCGTATTCACCGTAGACAGAACCCCTACTATCGGCCTGACGATAGCAGTGATTCGCGTCCGCAAGCAAAGTAAGTGCAAACCGGCTCAATCAAATCGCATTCTACGTTGGAGGTGCAACTCATTCTTGTCAAGCACCTCACTTTGGGAGATCAATACCTCGCCCAAAACCTGCTTTTGAAAATACGTGAAAGCACAATCCGACCAACAGTCCGGTGGTCTAGTCTAGATATACAACCAATCAATTTGTTTGGAGAACACACAGTTGGTATGCCAACGATATCGAGTACTTCGTCACGGGAGAGGCTTCGTCAGCCGTGATCAAGGTGTGTTCTCAACCCATGCTTCACCTATCGTAGTACGTGTCGCAAGTCTACAGTACTATCTCTCTGAAACAACCAAAACTTACTTCATTCAGTCCGGTCGCAACCGGAGTACTTCAACCCAACCTCACGGCAAGCTTGGCATTTGTATTTCCATCGAAAGTTTGCCGCAAGATCGTCGAAGTAGCGGTATTCAAATCCCCGCAAAACAACTTTCAGCATACGACCTTATCTCGCAAATTAATCACTAGCCTTTGCCTTGACCAACTCGGCGTGAGATGTGCCTGGTACTGTTGGTAACTTCAACCCGACACAATACTAAGAAGAATAAAATAAAATGGAGCCACCCTTTCCCTATGCTTTCAAGTCGTATGTAAATGGTTATTCCACTATAAGCGAGATTCAATGAAAACCCACTGTCCTATATGTACCCCTTTGCTTACATGTACCGCATTCAAGACACACGTCACCGGAACCATTCAACGAAAAAAGGCTTTGAACATGCGTACCACTCTGCTTCCACGCCCCATGCTATCAAACTACAACAAACAGCTATCTGGCTTGCGAAGCCGCAGCTCGACTTGTTCAAAAACAAGCTAGAATGTCTCGCACAAGCCGAACATGTCAACGCGTCCAACTACAGCACGTACCACGCACGTATACTGCTGTGGAAACCCCGTTTTGGGCCTCCAGGAACTGACTTCTCTTGACCCAACATACCAGTTTCACTGGGGAGGAAATACTCGGACATGCTCAAAACCTCCGGGGATAATTCTGGGTAAATTACCAATGGTTTCGATTACCCTGCCGAGTAAAACGGGGGTTTCGGGCCGAAACAAATACCAAAACAAATAGTTTACGGGATCCTAAAAGACTACAGTTCCTACACCAGCAGTAGTAGTTTGACGTGAACTAGAATACAAATATTCAAATCAAACTAGAAGAAAAAAAAAAAAAACGACGGTATGCTCCTAAAAGTCATCCCAGAACTGGGCGGGCATGATCTTCCCCAACCCGCCCTCCCAACGGAGGACGAACCCTACCAAGAAGCCCTCGTCCAACCTAGAGTGAGGCGCATTTTCCAAAAAAAAACAAAGGTACCCCTCTGATTTAAGGCCCGCATGTCGCCCAACAACAAAAACTCGCGAGACTCCTAAACGGCTACGCAGCCCGACTTGTTGCAAAAAAAAGGAACTAAATCGTGAAGGCCAAGCACGATTGTACAACTAAGTATGTCATCAGGTACGCGTTGTAGAAATCTATTTTCAGGCCTCCAGGAACTAACTTCTGGACGTAGTATACTTGTTATACTCGGTGGGAAAATACTAGAGAACGTTCGGAAAAATCTGGGGATAATTGGGGGAGCGTGTATCGGTACTTGTGACTACCTCGCCGGGGAAAAAGGTTCTTGGGGACCTAAACACTCAGTTTCCGGCGTCCTAAAAATGTACTTCGTAATAATTACTGCAGGCCATACCGGCAGTTAGTTGGCCTAAACTAAGAAAAAAATACAGCCAACAGTGTGGGTAGTTGGCCTAAACTACAAACTACTTATCAAAACAAAACATCAGCGAAAAACGGTTTTACCCTCTACACCCGTAGAACCGGCGTTTTCCCTACCTCTACACATTCTCGCCGAACGTAGCACACCAGTGTATCCGTCTACCTCCATGCCCGCGTGCGAGGCTAGGTTTAGTCGTGTCTTGCAGCGGCAGCAGAGAGGCATCGACCCCGACCGCAAACACGCGGATCCACCCCAGAACCGAGTGGCGAGACTGCCATTCGGTATACGCTTCTAGTTATCAGGGCTGTGGCACCACTGCTGTTGCCCTACCCTCCATCGTCTGCCAATCGGTGGCCACCTACAGCCCATGTACAGTAGTTGCTTATGCCTTCATACGGTGTCGGCCTATTCTAGCCTATCACCATGCATCGATGGTGGTCGAAACGTATGATGGTTGGTCGTAACACACTTGTGCTCATTAAAAGTGGGCCACACTGCGGAGAGTGTCACTGTATCCGCCTCGCCGTCAAAACAGTCGACAAACCACTTCCAGACACCCGCTGCCTACGGTTTATTGCAGAGCGGATATGTTGAAAGTGGGCGGACGTTGTCGAAAGGAAAACGAAGCCAGAGATATTGATTCTTGTCACACAAAATGACTTTTGAAAAGCGAGACGATAAGCTCCACACGCCCCAGATATCTAGTCTATATCAATCGCGAGTGGGCTGGGCCTTGCTGACCTGCTAGAATATTTGGCAGGATGGATTTAGTCGGGATCAATCAATAGGCGTGCGCAAACCGCTCGTAAATCGGACTGTACGCGAAGGGTCAGGAGCGACAACAAAATCTCTTACGTCTGTCGACTACCGGTAAGCGGCCGATCACACAGCACATGTCGTCAGCAATAATACCAGGATTGACACGTCTGGCGCACTTTGGCGGCCTACGTGGTGATACAAATCCACGGTTCATCGTCTTGACTTAAAATGGACCTCCACCACGGCCCCAGACCACAATTCAACCCCTCCCTCCATTGAATTGTTTCTGGCACTGATCCGACTTGAACCATCAGTGAGCATCGCTGGCCCGGGCTAAACTGCGGCAAAGCTTGGTCAACGCGAGGTTCACCGGAGTACTGTAGTACTCGTAGCTGTATGGAACATCACCTCCAATGGACCACAGCTGTGCTAGAGCATCTTACCTCTTGCGAAACGTCCTCCTTCTCCGTCTGCCCCTCGTCAACATACATTGGCCAAAGCCACAACAAATCCCCGGAGGTACACTGCCCTGCCGACGCGGAAGGGTCGGCCTGAGAAGCGCACAACAGCGGGGGACAATACGACGATCAGGGGCGAATAATAGATCTCTAAAGGTGTACACGTAGCTGGCGCGGGAAGGCGTGATGATGACTCAAGACGGTGACACATAACTCTTTCTTATATTATCCAGCCGTCGAGTGACAGCTCGTGGCGATTCATGCAAGGAAGCAATCGGTGAAACAAACCTCCTATCCCTCCAGCTGAGTGTCCCCTCATACCTTGTACATAAATCCTTTATCAATGGTGGAGCTCCCCCATATAAAAATGGATCCTAACCGCCGTGTTCATAAGGACAACCGACATCCCCCTCCTCATTATACACGGCAAACATACTGATATCGCCCCTGCTCTGTATAACAAGGCACGAAATCGCAGGGTTGATCTATCGCAATATCATAATTAACGCAAACCAATCTCAGACCAAACTCGAAAACCAAAAACGCAATATGAAAACTCAACTCGTCCATTCAAAAATCAAAGTCTCTAATCATCCAATTCTTAAACAAAATAACAACAGCCTTGCACTGGAAACATCAAACACTCTTGAAAATAATGCCCAGGAAAACGGCACCATTCTCGAAATTAGCCACAGAAAACGGCCTTTTTCTTCGGATTTATGGCTCAAATAAACTCTCTGATGATCCCCGACTCAATAGAGCAAAAACCCCCGGCATTTTCTTCGGATTTATGGCTCAAATAAACTCACTGATTATCCCCAACTCGAAATTAGCAACAGAAAACCGATCTAGCTGTACTCCGCACGCTGCACGACGAACCACACGGGGCGGCAGGACATTTGGCACTACTCAAAAACACAATTTCGAATAACCAAATAGCTCTCGGAAAAACTGACGATTAAAATCAGTACTCTGAAATCAAGATATAACTATCCTCAACCCGAAAAACGCATCAAATGTTCATAAGCAAATCCCGGTGATAGCAAGAAGTCATGTAGTCGAGCGGCTTTGTCAAGGTGTCTGCATGCTGATCATCTGACTCGACATGAGTAATAACATACTCCCCCTTAAAAATAAGCTCCCGCAAAAAGTGGTGTCGTACGTCAGTGTGCTTCGAGTTCGACGTGCACACTGGGTTTTGTGCCAGGTTCTTCGCCCCCTCGTTATCCTCGAAAACCGTAATGCACGACGTACCAAACCCCGGAAAAATGGAATTCCACACATGCCGCAAGAACATCGCCTCCTTAATGGCGTCTGCCAGTGCTACATACTCGGCCTCAGGGGTCGAGAGGGTGACACATTTCCGGGTTCTCAAAAACCGGCACTCACATATGCCCGCACACATTATAGCACCATCTGAAACTGACCTCCTGTCAGCGGCTTTGCTGGCGTAGTCAGCATCTGCAAACGCTACCAGCTCAAGCCCATTCCCCTTCTAGAACGTAATATCAAAAATACTCGTAGAAACGACATACTCCAAAATACCAATCGCTGTCCTCCAGTGTACCTCCCTAGGCTGATTCGCGTACCTTGCTACCGCTCTCACCGCGTTGAAACTGACCTCCTGTCAGCGGCTTTGCTGGCGTAGTCAGTATCTTACGCTACCAGGTCAAGCCCATTCCCCTTCTAGAACGTAATATCAAAATCACTCGTAGAAAAGACATACTCAAAAATACCAATCGCTGTCCTCCAGTGTACCTCCCTAGGCTGATTCGCGTACCTTGCTACCGCTCTCACCGCGTTTGCAATATCCGGTCGTGTTTGGTTCGCAAGCCACATCAAACATCCTACCAACTCGCGAAAAGGCCAAGCACCCACAGTTGCATTCTTGTCGAAATCCTCGAGTTTTAGACCAGTCGAAAGTGGGATATTCCTCCCAGAACTAACCTTAAACCTCGCCGCGGTGTTTTCAGCGAATCTTGTTGCGAAATCGTCAAAGTACCAGTATCCCAATCCCTTGAAGAACGACAACCAGCACACCACCGCAACTCGCCCAGATTGTTGATCGGAACAAGGCGGTTAAGATCTTCAGAAAACTGGTCGCATCTAGCCTTACGCCCTACTTCAAAATATCATCCAAATGCACTACTGTTACTATGGAAACAGAGCCCGACTCGAACAATCGCAAGACACACGCATCACTTAGGCTCTGCTCAAATCCAAGATTCTTCATGTGGGTGATAAGATGGTTGTGCCACGACCTCGACGCTTGTTTCAAACCGTAGAGACTGCGATTCAGCCTGACTATTTTACCGGACATTTCGCCACAACCAGGGGGTAGTTGCATAAAGACATTCTCTTCCAGACTTGACTTAACGAATGCTTGCTCGGAATCGAAATGACACAAATCCAAACCCAAATCACACGCAATAGCACCCAACAAACGAAAACACGACGCAGCAGGCGTCGGGGCAAAAGTTAAAAAAAAAACAATACCTTCACGCTGCTTAAAACCCCGTGCCACCAGTCTCGCCTTCGCTCGAACCACATAGCCATGCTAGTTGGACTTCCAGGCGAACACCCATTTCGCCGAGATGACGTTCAGTCCGTCTGGTTGCTACATCTCCCCAAACGTTCCCGCGCTCGCCAGTCCACGGTACTCCTTTTTCATCGCCTGCATCCAAATAGCCGAATACTCATCCGCACATGCATCAGCATACGCGTTCGGCGTTGAAAGCTCGCTCACCGGGCTTGTGGGAAGAGGTGGACTATCGTGCGGCAGGGATTGGTGAAAAAGCACGTGATCTATGCCTTCACTCGCTGCCATTAACGACAGCGGCCCATGCCCCGCAGCCTCTCGATGCCGCGCAGTCTCGCTCCTAGTCCTGTCTAGCTGCATATCGTCACTACCCGGGCCCGCCGCAGCCCCTCGGTGTCGAACTGTCCCCCCCCTGGTCCTGCCCCGCTGCACACCGTCATCTTCCGGGCCCGGGTTGTAACTACCCAGCTCCCGGGCAGCACGCCTTGAAAGCTGTGGCTGCAGTGGCTGTTCCGGCGGGAACGGCGGTGACGACGGCGGTGGTGGCGGCAGCGTTGACCGCGGCGGCGGTGACGGTGGCGGTGGCAGCGGCGGTGACGTTGACGGCGGCTGTGACGGCGACGGTGACGGTGGCGGCGGTGTCGGTGGCGGCGGTGGCGGCAGCGGCGGTGGTGACGGCGGTTGCGGTGGCAACGGCGAGAACGGTGGCGGTGGCTCGAACCAAGATCTGGGATCTCCCAGAGGCTCCGGCGTACCTGGGGACGGCGGCGGCGACGTTGGCGGTGGAGAGCTCTTCTCCTCCGGAGGCATATTTTTGAAACAACTTTCTCAGTGGTTGTTTCCACCATTCAGGTAGAAACAATTCCCCGCCTTGGGTTCCGACTTTAGGGTCCTCCTTACATGGTGATAGCCCGGCTTCAGGAACGGGAGGAGCCGCGCAAACGGCAGCCTCCCGTGGAACTTCCGGTATGGCGAGTGCATTTCCAGCTTGTCTCTGACCCTTGCCGTCGTGTCGATCAACTCGCTGGCGTACTTATACGCCTCAGCCCAGAGGGGCTGCGTCAGCGGCATCTTCGCGTCGCCAAACAAACGGGGGGGCTCCAGACGGGACGCCATATCAAGCTCGAGCGTCATGGCTATTCGACGCTAAACCACATCGTCGTGCTTCGGGGAGTTGACAGGCGTGTACTCGCGGCGAATCCCACGGTCGTTGAGTAACGCCACGAACTCCGGCTTAGTAAATTCCGTGCCGTTGTCCAAGCGAATGCACTCGACGATGGACGGGGTACTCCTGGCGTTAACGTCGGCCAGAAAACCAGTGAAGGCCATCGGGACGTCGAAATACGGCCATCTCATCCCCGAGTAGTCGTCGACAATCATCATCAAGTACTGCGCGTCGCCGGCAGATCTAGGCTGTTACTCCCATAGATCCACGAAGATACGCTCCAGAGGCATGGTGGAGTGGCACTCGGTCGTCCACCGTACCGCCATCCTCCCCCCCTTCGCTTCGAAATACCCAGCACACGGAACCAACTCCCCCAAAAAATTAATTCCCATCTGCCGCGCCGTTTTTCGCAGGTTATCAGCATCGGAATGTGCGAGGGAAACTTAATCGTCGTCAATATCAATTCTCCCCATGTTTCCGGGGGCCAATACGGCGGCAGCAATCGGGGTCTCAATTACTCTAGTGGCCTCTACAAAAGACCCAGCGTCCTTACGCAAGAAGGACAAAACTCCATCCAACATATGAACTCCTTCAGCGTCGAGCGAGACAGTGCATTTCGGCATGACGGCATGGAGCGAGAACAAGTTAAATTGCACACCAGGTACATAAGCTACGTCAAAAAGCTTGACCTGAACATCTCCCTGCTTGCAATGCATTATCATCGGTGTTTTTCCAAAACAAAGCACCCGCGGCGAACTCATGTCGCCTACTACCAAAGTACTCCTACCAGGAGAGGGGTTTTACAACCTACCATGCCAACGGGGTTACCAGTTTCGTGAAAGGTAGACCCCGAATCAGCTACCCACTGCTCTCTCCCATTCCCCCCAAAAATACCGCTACGACCATCCTTGTCTTTTTGTGTAAACTGCGAGGTAAGAAGATGTGGGTTGAACGTAGGCGCACAACTTCCGTCGTTCTTCTGCTCGTGGGAATTGTTCGAAAAGAACTGTGGTGGGGGAACTACGGTTAAGGTGTACCCATCACTGCCAGAGGGTGCCTCTTGTACCCAGCCACGACCATAGTGCATGGTGCGGGGTATTATTGAGCTGTAAAAGGGACAGCCACGTTCATATGTGTGGGGAAATGGGGCACTCCGCTACGTAGTGACCCGCCCGGTGGCATGTGTAACACATCCCCTTCTGTTTCCGTGGAGCTGGATTCGGCGGGGGACTCCAGCCCGTCGGATTTCCCACCGGCGGCGGGAGCATCGGCGGCATAACAATTGACAGTGGGTCGGTAAGTACCCAACCCATTGCAGGAACCTGTCCCCCCGTCCCAAATGGATTTGGGCCAGAGTTGTCCCAACAACTTTGCTCTGGGTGACCGTGTTGCTGCTGCTGCTGCTGCTGATGATGTTGTTGCTGCTGCTGCTGCTGCTGCTGGAATTGCTGCTGCTGCTGCTGGAATTGCTGCTGCTGCTGGTTGTACCTCCCCCCTCTCTTGTTGCTCCCTCGACTACCTGAACCTGTGCCTGCTCCACCGACAGGCTACACAGCGCCGGTATATAAGGCATGCAGAGCTACCCCCACTTTTACTCCAAACGCCTTGGTCACCGTCTTTTTTTCTAGCTTATCATTCACGCATGCGTCCCGAATAATCTCGTCGATTTCGGAACGAGGGATTGACGGGCAAGATATAATCGATTTGGTCCGGATTGTGTACATTGACGAAAGGTTGGTGACGATGTGCCTGTTCACCTCTTGTACACTTTTCCCACAACCAAGCATGGCCAATTCATCGACCGCCTTATCAACTCTACCGAGGAACACAAGGGGGTCCACTCCCTCCTCCATGTGTATTGCCTCAAATTCTCTCTTCAGCCTGTGGGTTGCTGCTAGGGTTCTCGGCATGTAATAGTTCTCTTGCTCCTGCCATGCGCCACTTGGCGACTTGGCTTGCTGCATGCGAAATTCTGCGATGGCATACCCAGTCATTTGAGCCCATCAACAATCCCTACACCACACCCGCATCAATAATCTCTTTCGGTGTGTGTCTCTGTTCCAATTCTTCCTGGGACACATTGATGTCACCTACCATCACAGGATTATCGGTTGCCTGGAGGACGTGTAGACAACCAATTGATGAAAATATGCCTGGAAATTGCTACGCCACATTCCAAAGCGCGCCTCTGCGTCATCAAACTTGGGGGTTTTTAGTTGAGACCAATTCACACGAGACAGAGAAAGTTGCGACGTGCTTGGTTGGGCTGCCAGCCCAGATGTTGGCACAGCAGGGAACGATGTAGAATGCCTCGCTTGCTTCTCCGCTCTTCCCCCCCTCGGCCCCCTTAGCGACCTCAGGGTGCAGCACGTCCCTCTCGGCGCGCAGCTTCTGCTCCTCTACTTTCCTTCGCAGGACCTCGATTTCCTGTTTCATCTCTTGTATCTCTCTCTCTGCTCTCTCTCTCTGCTAACACGCTCGCCTCAATGTTTTGACCATCGTGATCTGACATGTTTGGCTTTTCCTCACATCTACAGGCTTGCCTTGGCTGGTCTTACCAATAGAAATCAACCGGCTCACTTGTGTGTTGATATATCTCTAAAGGTGTACACGTAGCTGGCGCGGGAAGGCGTGGTGATGACTCAAGACGGTGACACAGAACTCTCTTGCATTATCCAGCCGTCGAGTGACATCTCGTGGCGATTCATGCAAGGAAGCAATCGGCGAAATAAACCTCCCATTTCTCCCGCTGAATGTCCCCTTATTTCTTATACATGAATCCCTCATCAATACGCGGAACTCCCTCGTATAAAATGGATCCTAACCGCCGTGTTCATAAGGACAACCAACTCCCAAACATATATTTTGTTGGTTATACGAAGTATAGAACTACCCACTGGCCCACGTAGTCACGTTACTACGTAGCTCAGTGGGTAGTGCTATACAACCAACTAAAGAATGTCGTGAGTTCGAGTCCCACCGACTTCGTATTTCCGTTTTTTTCCGGGAAAAGCCGAAAGGAAATACCGTCTTTGCGAGCGTGCGCGCTGGAGACGTGAATGGTTATGATAGTTTGCTCCTTAGTACTACCGTAGTGCGTGACGAGGGGGGAGAGCCCCGGAGATCCCTGTTACGAAGTCGGTGAGAGTCAATTGGCGGACTCCCAAACATATATTTTGTTGGTGATATAGGACTGCCCACTGAGTCACGTGACTACGTAGCTCAGGGGGTAGTTGAATATGATCAACAAGTTCTCCATCACTGTAAAAAAATTCAAAATACTGCGATTTACGTGTTATGCTGCCGCGGCAGTAGAACATAACTCGAACGCAAAGGTAAAGGGTATAACCTACGCATGGCGAGAAATAAATAGGGATACCGAAGGCGAAAAGAGTAGCAACGTCAGAGCGCACTGTATCAGCATTTGTTTGGGCACTTGCTGGCAAGGAGGATGCCTCGCAATGTAGTCTTGGTATCAGGAAACCGATAATAAGGAAACGACAGCTCCCAGGAATCCACAAATAAGAGCAGGTAGACAACATAACCACGACTATACCACCGTTTTTCCAAAATACGTGTTAGTATTTCGAAGGCACCCGCTTCGGTCACAGAAATCTCGGCGAGACTACATGGTCGAAACGAGGTCATTCCCCGAGTGGTCCGGTCTCGCGAATCTAGCCCGTTCAAAACGATGTGGCAGCGTGCGCACGACTAACAAAAATATCGATCCGACACTTGCGCCAATACAAGGCAAAACCATGCCGTGTTGTAAGTCAAATTGAAGCCGTCACGAGGAACGCCGTCTTGGTGTGGCCACACGGCAGATAGCGACGAGTTGAACTAACGAGGAAACCAGTGTACTCGAACTATTGCTGCCGGCATTTGAACCAACTGCGCGAATCCACTCTCTTACCCGCCGTGTTTACTCAGCACGAAGGGTGCTGTCATAGACAGTCGAAGGGGGTTATGTCGTGCAGATCGTGAGCAGTGACCAAGAACACGATACGTCCCCCTGTCAAAACTTCACCTACGAAATTAGTTTTCTCTCGAAATGATCACCCCAAAGTCACATACATCCTTATCAAAGATTGACATGGGCCTCATCAAGGAGTGGGCGATGTGGAGAACAGGGTACTACGTAGATACCGTCAATATCCGATCACACATGCCAATCATGAAGATGCGTTCACCAACGCCGGGTCTATGAGATCTGCCCTCAATGATTGATCTTCATAATAGTTGACGTCCGGCACTATCGACCTCGAACGCAACTGGGAGCCCAGGGTCCGTTACGATAACAATCCAACCTCCCTCGGATCACTCCATGAAATGTCCCCTCGCTGAACTCGAGAGAGGTTTGTGAACGCACCTCCTTGTCACATGCACGAAAGAACAAGCGAGTCTCGGCGTCGGCCAACACCCGTCCAAGACCAATACAAAAATGTTGAGGACAGAGGTTTTAAACTATTACCTCTCGACGCAATTTTCAGTAGCATTGATTGGTTCATTGCTGTACTCTTAGTCGTAACATAACTAGAAAGTAACATACGAGCGTTACAGCTGAACCAGAACGTTCTCGGAGGGAATGCTCTAAAAAGACGGCGGGATTGCCACCTATTCGACAGCTGCTATACGTGTTCAAGAAGAAGATCGTATCGTGCCTGGTAGTCCAGTTATCGAAATCAGAGGCTTCTGGAAGGAGTAGTGCTCTGGGCGTTGACACGGATGACGCCGGTGGCCTCGCCCTATTCACTCTTTTTTCATCCTTTTGTTTTTCCTCATCCGCTTTCAGTGTCGCCTGAACTCTGGGCACAGCAGTCCATTGTTCTCAAGTGTTTCTCGTCTTGACCGAAAGCGTCCTTAAAAAAATCAATATATTTCTTCGTCGTGCATCTTGCACGCTCCTTCGGTTAGCTTAACTGCTGCCAACGCCAGCGTTTGCGACCACACCAGGTCGTATCGTCACATACACCAATAGATTATGGACCTCGTCTGCCGCGCGACGCGTTCATCAGGGGTCTTCGGAGAGACGTATTCATGTAGATTCAAGATACTTAGCACTGGTGACTGAGTCCATCTCGGCCGTGTACTGCTGTCAGGAAGAATAGAATCGTAACTCCGAACCGACATCGCGATCGGGCCATTGTACTCTGCGTTTAATTTTCTTGCACGGGTTGAGCATGTAGTGCGGCGTAACGGCCGGAATTCTTGAAGCGTCGCAGATTGCGCTACGTCTACTTGATCCTGCACCAGCTGCAGCATCGACGGCACAGGTAGTACACGTCCGTCATTTGAACACGGGTCGAGAAAGGACTCGAAACGTGCAGTTGAGCCTGTCCCAGCTGCAGCATAGACGGCACAGGTAGTGTGCGTCATTGGAACACGGGTAAATATCGAACTCGAGGCGTTCAGTTGAGTCTGCACTAGCTGCAACATAAACGGCACATGTGGTGCACGTCAGGGTACCGCGCTGCACCAGCTTTAGCATAGACGGCACAGGTAATGTACGTCAGTACAAGACAGCACAGGCCGATCTTTGCAAATTCGGGGTGTGGTTCTTTGTACGCCTGCACTAGGATTGCACCAAGATATTCGCAAACCCTTGACGTTCACCGCTGAGCGGAAGGAGCCATCATCATGGACGGCACAGCGAGCATCCTTCATGATGTCTTGAGACAAATATCAAACTTCAACGGCAAAAAGGCGGACGGCTTTCTTGAATAGAGTTCCAAGCTTCGTTCCAGTCCCAGCATCAACAACAGAGCCATCTTCAACATCCTGCACGGGGAAGAGCGACCGCGGAAGATGACAGTCAGGTCACTGCCCGTGCGGTGCGGGATGCCACCTACCAGGATCTATTCAGCATGTCGTTTTTTCGACGGGCGGCTCTGCCTTCTTCGTCGTAGGGAGATTCGAGGGCACCACTCTCGAGGACGGAGCAGGGCATGGACAGCAAGCGTGGGCAGCGTTGTGTGGGACGTTTGAAGAGAGTTCCCGCCAAGCGATTCGCGCGGAACATTCTAAAATGAACAGCACTCGAATGCGTTCAGAACAAGACCCGGACGGGTATCTTTACCGCATGGATAGCTGCCATGACTGCCTTAACGCTTTGCGACCCAGCAGCGGGCCCAGCAGATCGTCAGTATGAGGATGTTTTACTGCAACCTCTACCACGCGAATATAAGGCAATTCGTCAATCCCACCTTGAGAGAGGGGACTTCGGCCTTGCCGATATCCGGCGTATGATGGCGGCCATCTGCGCAGATAACCTGGCCCGTTCACGTTCTGGTTCATTTAGAGGTATCACGGGACGTAGTGCCTCCATGCAGAAAATGACCGCGATCTCAATGGCATCAAGTGCCACGTTTGTGATGGTGTCGGCTACTTCAAGATTAAGTGCCCCCTACGGGTCAAGCAATAGCAGGAGAATGATGGACAGCAGCCGCCACAGCAGCTTAAGAACAACAGAACATCCTACTTAGACAGCATTGACGAAACCGTGGGGGCGGGCAAGGTCCCGTATGGTGCTCATACCATAGACCAACCACCTATAGCAAAGCCGACTGCTGCGCCAGGAGGTGCAAACGGACTGACGGCAACGCTCACATTGCTACCACCGGACCTTCGCAGAATAAATAAATCTGCAGCGCCGACGATCTTTCAGAAGCGGACGACCAGCCGGAACGCCCCTACGCCTCCTTCACAGCGACCGAGGTACATCCAACGGTGGCAATTGCCGCGGAGAAAATCCGCAAGGAGGAAACCTGGTCGTTCGGCTCCCAGTTAGCATCGCACCCTTGGCCACTTGAATAATGTGCCAAGCCCGCAATCTCTTCAAGACTCCAGGAAAAGCCGGACGTCTCCTACATAGACGGAGGGGCGCAAGGTGAGGGCAAATCGCTCTACCGAATCGCCCCAATGGAGCCAGACCGGCCAAGACCGAGCGCAAACCGCACAAGAGCGGCACCGTTGCTATATATCTAGTCGACAGCGGAGCCTCAGGTTGCTGCTTCGACGATCTCATCATCCTCTATGTCAAACATCGTGTACGGGACTACACCTCCCTTAGCACGCCTCGCACAATACTTACAGCTGGAGGAACCCTGCTGGAGGGCACAGCGGAGGGTGTATTACAAGGCCTCATCACCGACGACTACGAGGAACAGCAACTTGCGCGGATTGCAATCCTAATTGTGCCCGGTATTGGGCGCAATCTTTTCTCTGTCAAAACAGCAGCGAGAAAGGGCAACGTTTCGATTATCGATGTCAACAAACTTACGCTGGAGGCGGGTGACATTACCGTGCCACTTCGCAGAGAGAACAGCGATCTCAACTCCTAGATCTCAGTGCGGATGACTATGCAGGATAAGAGATGGCGATATATGCGGTGGTCAATGTTCAAGGGTGGCACCGGCGGCTGGGTCTCAACGTTCGGGGCGGCGCTACTAGGAGGATGGAGAAAGGCAACATCGCCATCTCGCATGTGTAGGGCCCATCACTACCGCACGGGGTGTCCACCGACGTACTCTACACCTATTTGGACGGAACAGGCCGCGGTGCTAAGAGTTGGGCGGATTACGGTTGCGCAGTATTGTTATATTTTTACTCGACGAGCGAAGGCGGGAAATGGGGATAGGTTTGTGCCTTCCCGCACCTGATCTAGGATACACCAGGTCATCAGGTGAGGCCGGCATGATTACTGTACATCGATCGTCTGTTCTGTTTACTTTTTGTTCCTCGTTCTACGGAATATTTCATGTGTTTATGATGCTAGTGGGGTATCGCTTTAATTTCCAAGATTTGCTTATTTTGTTACTTGGTGGTAGTCTTGGGTGTGTTCGGAGAGTTGCCCTGTGTATACGGTGCCTGTTCTCGAGTGGTTTACTGTGGTAACGCGGAAGGCAGGCACACCCGCTTGTGGCGACAATGACCGTGACCCAGACTGATAGGAATAGTAGCGTCGACCGACAATGCATGTGATATGTGAAGGTGCTGGGCCGGGGTCTTTCAGCTCTTGTACGACCAGAGATGCCGCTCGCACCAAGAACGTTTTTCACCAAATAACCTTCGCTAACCCTCGCCTTCCCTTGGCCCTCCGCCCTCGTCGTTCCCCAATGTGTATAGAGCGGAACCATCCGCCAACAGGAGAAGGGGAACCTGACAATACGGGAGGCGATCAAGGACCGAGCGATAAGCGAACGGGGC
The DNA here is from genome assembly GCA_012845835.1 of Undaria pinnatifida. Classification (NCBI taxonomy): domain Eukaryota; class Phaeophyceae; order Laminariales; family Alariaceae; genus Undaria; species Undaria pinnatifida. The sequence continues at coordinate 5,971,485 of JABAKD010000005.1, forward strand.
TCAACACTCCGCTGCATGAATCAAGTACCCTGATGTGGCAGTCGCGGGTCCAAGCAAAGAAGCACAAGCCGTGACTTCTACTGTACAGCCCTGTCTAGATGATATCGCTTGCAATGCTTGGGGCATCGTAATTGGTGTTGCCAGGGCGTTTGTGTTGACCACGGGTTTGGTGGTGGTGATTCCTGCATACGGTGCGTGTAGATTCGGTTTGCCAGGGAATGGGAGGGCATTATTGCGTTTGTGTGCCACGGTGCCACAACTAAATATTATGCGCAGCACTAATCTAGAACTGAATGTACTGATCTAAACAAAGAAGGGGCGTGGGTAAATTTTTGTACTGTAGGAGATAACTAGGTTGCAGTTTCTTGGAGCTGGCAAGGATCGAAGATGTTTCCGCGCTCATCTGGCTTTCACTACTGTGGGACAGACGCAGATGGTGCGTGTAGACTAATGTCTGAGAACCTTCGAGAATACGTGTCGTTGTGGAGCAACGAATGAGCTGATGTTTTTCATTACTGTTTTTGCTACGGCCCGTTTTTAGCGGCAGCAGCGGTGCGACACGCACGCGCGCGGAAAGGAGCCATGGTTGCTACTGTTATCTTCCGTGTTGCAAAGTAGCTACGAAAGCAACTCTTGCTTGAGGTGAAATCGCTCCGAGGTAGTGCCTCCTGGCCAAGTCTGCTTGTGGTACTACACTGTCGGAGTGTTTCAGGCCGTTTTCCCCCCCGCTCGTTTTCTCCCGCCGCTCATACGAGCACCGCCATGACTGTGACATCGCCTTCGGCACTCGAGTATGATCAACCGCGACGAAACTCAGCACCGTCTCCCCATATCTTCGGTAGCACGTAACACAAAGGCAGCAGCGGATGCGATGCTTCTTTTTTGTGTGATAGGACCAGACTTTCCACATATCCTGATTACGTGCTGCTGAGGCTACGGATGTTATTTCGGCCAAGTTACCAGGAGTTGTGTTGCCAAGCACAGAAGCCTGGTCAGATTGACCAACACTGCATGGACAGTGCACCAGTACACTATACACAATGTGTACGCTCCTGTATATTTGTGTGCCGTATTTCAAGAGTAGAATGTTTCTATCTTCTAGAAAGTTCCAGTTTATAGTCTAGACTAAGTATAGGTTTGATCCCCAGAACCGTAGGTGAGCTTCGAAATGTGTTAGCCCTAGTCGGAATCCAAATCTTACCTGAAACGGGACATCCATGCAGCTGCCTTTGACCGGTAACGGTCCTAGAATCTATTCGCATAACTTGCAAGCATGCAAACGTTTTGTTTTATGTGGAATGGCGGCGTCTTCGTCTGTGCTATCCCGTCGACGGCTTGAACCAGGTTCACCGGTATATCTACTGATTATCGCGAGCATTGTACATGACTGCTGAGACACCGTCCATTGTGAGTATCATTATCAAACGAAAGAGACAGGGCTGCCTGGCGGCATTTTTGCACTCCGCCAGCATAAGAGAGTCCGGACATGTGTTAGGAAGCTTGTGGTATTGGCTTGTAAATGTCCAAGATAAGGTATACAGGTGCATGATGGCATCCTACTTGGAATGCCTATACTTACAGTGAGCAGGCGTTCAAACACGTGGCAAGAGGGCAGTTCCTGCGGTCGCAGACCTTTGTCGAACCGATGATAGCATCAAATCTGCTATCACCAGCCACACAGCACCCATGAGTGACAATACAAGGTCTGAATATTGGGCAAACCTGAATAGGAACACGAGTGCGGCTCAAGCAATCTCTTGACACTTGGTGTTAACCGGCTTTAAGGACTTGCCTTTTCGCAATCTACTGCGATTTCCGTGTTTTTGAAACCAAATTGTTTCATGTTTGCATGTGGCAAGCTCTTCCTTTCGAAGGTCACGACAGCGGGGTCCAATGGGATTCCCGTGCCCATCGCCGCTCACGGCTGGTTGAGGGCGGGTCACGATGTTGCTGGTTGGGAGCTCCACTTGCATCAGGTGGAGCGCCATCGACGTCTGCCTATTATGGCAACCTGTTACCCACAACGCGAACGTGCTGCTCGACTATCACGACCAGTACATCACGGTCCCGCCTTTGCCTTGTCCACCACTTGTCGAGCGTGATAAAGCACAGGCAGCTGAGATAGGCTATCTACTAGTGGACCCACCCACCTGCCCACCCACGCACCCCCTCACCCACCCACCTAGCCAGCCAGCCACCAAGACCGCCATCAACACTAACAGGAGCACTAACACGCACACACCCAACCTCCCACCGACTTCATCCGACGCACCAATCTTCCACCACACAGAGCACGTGACTAGCAACGCGGGGGCTGTATAGCAGGCAAGGCTATACAGCAGGATGCATGTACGTCTCAAGCGCTATGGTGACCCTTGACGACGAAAAGCGTACAAGACTGGCTGTTTTGCAATATTGGTCGATTTCCGTGGTCTTGTTTGCATTCGCCTTCGTTTTTGCTCATGGCAAGCTCTTCTTGTCGAAGGCCGACGATGCCTTACAGGAGCGAGGCATGCGCACATTGTCGGAATGCAGCACAATTTGTCGGGTTGCAAAACTAAAATAATACGAGTATAACCCACGCGGACTGCGACGCTACCCTCGAGGCTCCGTAACTCTACATAGATCGTCATTGCCGTGGTAATCACTGCTGTGCATAAGCGTCATACTTTACTTACCCCACAAACGGTGTACGTGTTACACACTGTAATATTCACACTGTACATACCGTACACACTGCACATACGATTCATACAATTCGTGCATGGCGCAAGCTTTCGCGGTAATAACATGTTGATCCTACTTTTCCGCCATTCGCTCCTGGACTGCAAGATCAATCAAGACAAAACACCCCCCCCAGCGCGCGCGTGACTTTGGCCATAAGGAACCATTTGCGCGTACCGTCGTACGAGTCTCCAAAAGGTATTCTTGCTTGGAAAATACTGCTTCTCGACCAACCCAAGGGGGGAACAACAACCAATCGACCCTTGCCTGATTGGTGAAAATTTGTCCTGGCAGCATATTGAGATGCTAGGGTCTATGGTCTTACCTACTACGGCCGTGAATGATAACACAAACGAACACCCCCCCCCGGCCCGTCGTTCAAACATTTGAAAATTTGCACTACCCTGGCCTTCCTACGGGTGTATCCTCAAACAACCAACGGTTCATCCCGAGGACAACACTACAGCGGCCAAGCTCCCAGATGCGGGCGTACGGATTCGCAAAACGAAAATCATCATCCTGATTATCGTGCAACCCGCGGCGGCAAACCGAATACCAGGTACACTATGAAGATTCTGGATGGAAACTCGGCCGTCGCCAACATGGGGCATAGCGAGCTACAGCAAGTGCGCAAACACATCACGCGCTACGTGCTATTATACATCCTGCAACTGCCCCATCACACCACACACTTCCGGGTGGATGCACTACACTGTATGTGTCGAGGTCGGTGGTACAGTCTGAATGCGCCACAGAAACATATCACGTACCCGTTCGCACGGTCACGTAGTCCCCACTCCTATATAGTATTGCCCCGTGCTGGCCGTGGCCACCACAGCTCATTCTCCAGAAAAGGGGGGCACGCGTCTAAGGAACAATCCGCCGTGTTTTTCAAGAAGTCGAGCAACGATTGGGACACTCCTACCTAATCACATCCATTATAGCCTCCGTTGAGACAACCCCAGATGAGAGTCATCTTCGAGCGCTGCACAACCTGAGGGTTGTCCAAGCTGGAACAGTACACGACGAAATATCTGAGGAGAGCCCTAGCCGCGATATTCCAGGACCAAGTCGAGCACGAGCACCCTCGCCTGAGTACAACCACCTTTGCTCTTGTTGAGACCACCCCGAACGGGGGCTATCTGCAAGCGCTGCACCGCACGGCGTGTTTCCGACTCGAATCAAGCCAAACTATCGCTAGATGGGGGGTAACTTGTCGGAAACGAACTCACTCATGACCACTAAACCTTATATACAGCACGTTGGGATAATAGGCCAAATCAATAAAATAGCGCGCGGGGCCCGAGTTTGGGGGTTTAATGTTGATATCTATCTCCAACCCACACGCATATAGAACTCTAGCCAACTCACAGTACTCCTACCGTTAATAGTAGACCCACACACCAGCACCCGACATATGCACCAGCCCAGGTATTCCGTGTGTACCGTTACACTGCAACGCTTTTATACGATCACACTTGAAATCCTTGCCCACTTCAGCCAGAGATAGTGAAACTCCAAGAAAGCCGTGTGGTGACCATCAACATACTGGTCGTGCTGAGCTATCGACCGCTGTCGTGCTGGCCGTGTGCTTCGACAGATGTAGCACGTTTTGGCCGAACCTTTTCTCGAATGGCGGTATGATTCGACACTATGGTACAGTATTCAACTGAAGAACTACCTAGCACCGCTGGAGTACCATTTGCGCTGCACAGGCGTGTTTTTGATATACTTAGCCCATGGACTCTAGGGCATGGAGTTGTCCAGCTGGTTGCACGTTCCACCTTTCTCTAAACCAGGTGTTGGGTGAGGCATATACCGCTCTCACGTGAGGGTCCTCACAGAAAATCAGGGGCACCCTCCACGGTACCTTCAGTACTGTATACCAGGTACTGCTTAGCATCTAAGCACGATACTGGCACGTTCCACCTTTCTCTAAATCAGTTGTTGGTTGAGGTACATATCGCTTCAAGTGAGGGTCCTCACAGAAAAATCAGGGGCACCCTCTCCCGTAGAAGGCGTCACTACAGTACTGTATACCAGGTACTGCTTAGCATCCAAGCACGACGCTAGGCGGCACTGTGCTAGTTCGCGCTACGTCAGCCCGCACGACGCTACGCTAATCCATGTCATGCAAGGTCGCGCCACGCTACGGCGGGCCACGCGAGGCCACGCTTCGCTATGCTAGGCTAGGCCACGCTACACTATGCAATAGGCTATGCTGTGCTGACCCGCACTACCCTGGCCCGTGCCAGGCTGCGTCGCGCTATGCTGGGTGGTGCTACTCTGGGCCGCGCTACTTATGGCCGCGGAATGCAAGGCCGAGCAACCCTAGGCCACGTTACGCAAGTAAGCTAGGGCGAGCTACTACGTACTTTGATATAGGCCACGGTAGGCCAGTCCTTGCTACACAAGGCAATACCTCGCCCAAAACTTGATTTTGATAAAACGTTACAACACAATTCGACCAACGTCCTGTGGCCTAGATATCCAACCAATGTGTTTGGAGAACACACAGTTGGTATGCCAACGACACGGAGTAGTTCGTCAGGGGAGGGGCTTCGTCAGCCGTGATCAAGGTTCGTTCCTAACCCGTGCTACACCTACCGTAGTACGCGTCGCATGTCTACAGTATTATCTCTCTCAAAAAAAAAAAAAAACACTTCATTCAGGCAGGTTGCAAGCGGTGTACTCCTACCCAAACTAACGGCAATTTCGCATTCGTATTTCTATCGAAAGCTCGCTGCGAGATCGTCGAACTAGCAGCATCCAAATCTGAAACACTAACTTCAGCATACCACCTAAACCCGCAAATAAATCACCACCCTTGCTTTGACCAACTCGGCGTGAGACGTGCCTGGTACTGTTAACATGTTCAACCCGACGCAATAAAAGGAAAAATACAATAGAATGGTGTTACCCTTTCCCTATGCTTTCAAGTCGCATGTACAAGTATTATTCCATTAAAATTGGAGTGTAACGAAAACCCACTGTCCTATATGTAACCCTTTGTTTACAAGTACCGCATTCAAGACACATGTCACCAAAGCAATTCAACGAAAAATGGCTCAGAGCATACGTTCCAATCTGCTTCCACATCGGCATGCCATCAAAGTATTGTAAAACAAATAACTAAGGTACCTAGCTTTCGAAGGTGCAGCTCGACTTGTTCAAAATCAATTGTGAATGTGTCGTGCAATCCAAACACGACAACACGTCCAACGACAGTCCGTACCACGCATGTATACTGTGTTGCTGTGGAAAACACGTGTTGGGCCTCCAGGAACTGACTTCTCTTGACCCAACATACATACCTGTTTCACTCGGGGGGAAAGTACTCGGAAAAGCCCAAAACCTCGGGGGATCAGTCTGGGTAGTGTACCGATGATGTTGATTGCCCGGCCGCGAAAAAGGAGATTTCGGGCAGAACAAAAAACAAAAAACAAATAGTTTACGGGAGGGATCCTTAAAGACACCACAGTTCCTACAACAACAGCAGTAATAGTTGACGTAAACTTGAAAGCAAATATTCTCAAACTAAAAAAGGAAATAAAAACGACGGCATGCTCCTAAAAGTCATCCCAGAACTGGGCGGGCATGGTCTTCCCCAACGCGCCCTCCCAGTGGAGGACGAACCCTACCAGGAAGCCCTCGTCCAACCTAGAGTGAGGTGAATTTTCGGAACAATGCAGGACACGCAGGGAACAAGTGGGCATTACTTAGAATTGATACGAATATACATGTCGATGTTGTTGCACGGTAGACGGGATGCAGACACCCCTCAAGATGGAACGTTATACACGGTGTAGGTGTGCTCATGCAGTGTAAATGAGGTGGTGAAGCTCGTCTACGGCTACTACCGTAGATATCCCCCTGCCTGGATATATCCACACTTCAACCCCCTGGCGGTACAATTCCAAACTTTCCCGTGCCCAAACAGGCTTGCCGACTGAAACACCGAGAGGGGTTGTATCTGTCCAAGTTCATGTCCGCGCACGAGGTTTGGTTTGTCCCCTTCAGCGGCAGCAGTCATATACCGATTCCGACGACGAGCATGCAGAGCTGCCCCGAAACCGAGACTTTCATTCATTGGTGCTTCATTTTTGAAAGCGCTGTGCCACCACCGCCGCCCCGTCTTCAACGATCAGTGGGCCGATAGTCTCTTCAGGACATCTATACAGTGGTTTATTACGCCTTCAACCGCTGTTGGCTTTCTCTGGATATTCACCTCACTACGCATCGACGTTGTTTGGCGAGTGGCATGGCACTTGGTTGCAACTCACCGGTGCGCCTCGAAGGTGGGGTACACCTCGAACAGCGTGCTCTTGTCAACCACGCCGTCGAAGCAAGAAATAAACCATGCCCACACAGCGCCCGCCTACGATGTATTGTAGAGTGGAGACATTGCAAGTACGCAAATGAGGTTGTCCAAACGGAAGCGAGGTCAGGGCATCGCTTCCTAGAAAATGACCTTTGAGCTGTGAGACGATTAGCTCACACGGCTTATAGAGGGGTCCGCAATAACGACAGGGGTATTGGGTCTTGCCGACCGACTAGAACGTTTGGCTGGAAGAACCCGGTTGGTGTATTGAGAGCAACAATTTCTTGGCGTGCCTCAACCGTTTGCAAAGCGAACGGTACTCGAAAGGTCCGAAGAAGAAGATTACACGCACACGTGTGTCGCCTAGGTTGTTAATCGCAGGACAGATGCATGCCGTTGGCAACACAGAAGGAACACTAGCGGCGCATTTTGGAGGCCCATGTGGCGATACAATTCCATCGTTAACGGACACGGCATCGAATACAACTCCACCTCGGCCCCGAACTTCATTTCCATTATCTCTCTCAGTTGAACGGATTCCGGCACTGATCTGTCTTACGCCGTCCTTGCACGTCTGGCCAAGGGTAAACCTCCACGTCACACACCCGATTACATGTAATAAACGGTATAATTCAAGTGGCATAGGTTGGACAGGTCCTGCACCAGGTACAGGGTTGGGATAGCGCCCCCCTTGCGTGTGAAAATTGTGTCGCATGCGAGAAGGAGCGACAATCAAGCGGTACTTCTCGCTAGTTTTGACCGTGAAATTTTGAAAGCAGCCCGCTTTGCTTTTGGACTTATGTCCCTGCAGCAACACACGAAGAGACCTTCGCGAGCCCGCCGTGCTTTCCAAACTGCGACAGAACCGAGTCGATGTGAAGTTCACCGGTGCAGCTGTACGCAATCTCCGACTTCAATTGACGAACGCCGTCACAGCGCGCCTTACCTCCTCCATGGCTTGCGCCATAGCTTGTTCTCGTGCCGTCGGTACCTGTTCGTCGACGTCCATCGGAGACGGCCCCCACGACGCCCCAACGGCGGAACTGTGAGCCTGAAAAGCGCGGAAAAGAGGAGAACAATACGACCGTCGGGGGCAAACGGCGTGTGATAGCAGCACCGTTAATACTAGTGTATGGCATAACGTTATTACCAGATAGATAGATCTCGATAAATCACGTGCCGACGAGTAGCGCAAGACGTTGTCTTCAGGATCTTAAGTGGATAACATTCTCACCCGCTGCCGTGTGTTGGTTGTTGCCGCAGAGTGGGTAGACCCGGCCAAAGGAGATACACAGTACGGGAAGCAAACACGAATATATGGGGCAACAGCAGTGAACCAACACAACGGCACTTAAGTGCAAGGTATGATATGTTGCGGTAGGCTGTGCTCACAAACCTCCTGCGTGAATAGTTGTCCATCCTGGACTTTTTCTGCTAACAGGCTCTCCATCGAATTGACGACCAAGGGTTTGATCGGCCAGTGCGTGGGATTAAAATGTGATTAAGAGGTACCAGTTAGACCACAGCTAGCGTTGTGAAAATGTTTCTGCTTTCTTCGTGAGGTCTGGGCGTGTGCGATATTAGCGATTATCGCGGGGGAAAAGAGTTGACTAGAAACGCGGCATATCCGCCGTAACGATCAAAATGTCGCGTGAGATACAGTACGGTAGTTACAGTGTCGAATACTCAAGGCGGGCAGGAAAATGGAACGTACTCGGAGCTACAAGGATATGTTTGCGGATCGTAACGCAAGCTGCTGATTTTTCCCCCCCGTTCACCTCAGTATCTACTCTGGTTCGTCACGGACGGCGACATGAAACCATATAAGCAAACAATGGGGAAGGCGAGACCTTCAGGAGGACAAGGGATTGTCACTTGGTCGCCCAAAAGGGGCAACAGTTGAATGTCGTGGTTGGGATGGTTCATCAATAGGATGGCGGGAGTGGCGATTGCTCACCTGCTGTTGCTGCTGCTGTCGCCATTGTTGTTGCTGCTGCTGACGCTGCTGCTGCTGCTGCTGTTGCTGCTGCTGTTGCTGTTGCTGCTGCTGCTGTTGCTGTTGCTGCTGCTGCTGTTGCTGCTGCTGCTGCTGCTGTTGCGGCTGTTGCGGCTGTTGCTGCTGTTGCGGTTGTTGCTGGGGCTGAGATCCGCTCCCGGGGAAATAGCGGCTGGACAGCTGCGAAAACGATCAAACAGTCGTCGACAGGATAATCACGCACGAAGTGCTCGTCACATGTACACGTCGGGTACATAATGGCGGCGGGGATTCAGGTATCAAAGATGGGGTGGGTGTTGCTACTGTAGGGGAGGACGATAGTACGGCAAACACAATGGGTCCTTCCTTGGTGATATTAATAGTTTGATATTCATTTTCTTACTGCGCTAGGGCTGCACACCCGGTTTGGAGACGATTCGCTCGAAGGTAGACTGTAATTGCAGTACCGTGGATACCTCGTGTGTAATCTGTTTGTGTGCAGGGCGGCAGTAATAAGCGGGTTGCGGTCGACGCCGAAACATGTATAACCAATGCAAGAATGTCCCGAACGCACGAAACCGTACCTGAGCCGCGTGCTGCATCTGTGAATGGGTGAACCCCCCCGTTCTCGATGTCGGCGGTACCACCTTAGCGGTTCGGGCATATGGAGTGACGGCAAGGCATAGAACAAGAGCATAGTCAGTTGTGCTCAAGGTACCTGCCTGGATCTCGATCATATTCGCATTTTCCCAGAGCATAGTCGTGCAGAAGCATCATCATAGAAGTCCCCTGACAGCTGAATCCTGGCCAAATGTGTTGCGACCGTGCTTACGATCAACCACCACATTGCTCACCTGTTGGTACTGCTTCTGCTTCTGCTTCTGGGGAAGCTGTGGCCGCGGCGGTGGTGCAGCCGCAGCCGTTACTGCTGGCGCCCCTGCCCCACCAACAGCTGGAGCCCGTCTCCGTTTCAGGGGCTCGTCGCTTGATGGACGTGAGGAGGGCCACCTGCAATATCTGCTTTTGTACTGGAAGCTCGTGAAAGCTCCATGGAAGCTTCTATCGCTTCTATGGAAGCTTCCACGGCTTCCACGTGAGCTTCCATCGCTTCCATGGAAGCTTCCACTGCTTCCACGGAAGTTTCCATCGCTTCCATGGAAGCTTTCATGGATATGGTGGAAGCTTTCATAGAAGCGTGAAAGCTTCCATGGCAGCTTTCACACTTCCACGCCATTGAAGCTTCCGTGAAAGCTTCCGTGAAAGCTTCTGTGGAAGTACCTTCCACGGAAATTTTTCGCAGAAGCTTCCAGGGATTTTTCTTTCACGGAAGCTTCCAAGAAATTTACTTCCACGGAAACTTCCACGGACGCTTTCGTGGAAGTAAATTGCTTTCACGGAAGCTTCCGTGGAAGCTTTCACGGAAGCGTTTACGGAAGCGTTTGTGGAAGCTTCCACGAAAGCTTTCGTGGAATTTAATTGCTTTCACGGAAGCTTTCGCGGAAGTAAATTGGCTTTTATCGAAGCTTCCGTGTAGGTAAATTTGCTTCCACGGAAGCTTCCGTGAAAGATTTCACGGAAGCGTTCGTGGAAGCTTTCACGCAAGCTTACGTGGAAGAAGTCCAGCTTCCACGGAATATTGCACGGAAGCTTTTCCGGACGCGAGCTTGCTTTCACCGAAGCTTTCAAACTGGAGTAAATTTGCTTCCACGAGCTTTCACGGAAGCTTTCACGGAAGCTTTCATGGAAACTTTCGTGGAAGTAAATTGATTTCACCGAAGCTTTCGCGGAAATATATTTGCTTCCACAGAATATTTTATGGAATCTTTCACGAAACCTAACCCTAACTCTAACCCTAACCCCTAATCCTTCGTGGAAGCTTTTGTGGGAGCTTTCTACCAAAGCTTTCGAACTAGAGTAAATTTGCTTCCACGAACGTTTTCATGGAAACTTTCACGGAAGCCTTCACGGAAGCTTTCGTGGAAGTAAATTGCTTTCACCGAAGCTTTCGCGGAAGTAAATTTGCTCCCAAGAATTTTTTCACGAAACCTTTAACGGAACCTAATCCTAACCCTAACCCTAACCCCTAAACGTTCGTGGAATCTTTCGTGGAAGCCACTTCCATGGAAGCTTTCGAGGAAGTTACCTCCATGGAAGCTTTCGTGGAAGCTTCCGTGGAAACTTTCTTGGATGTTACCTCCATGGAAGCTTCCGTGGAATATTTCATTGAAGCTACTTCCATGGAAGCTTTCGTGGAAGCTTCCGTGGAAGCTTTCGTGGAAGCTACTTCCGCGGAAGTTTTCGCGAACGTTTCCGTGGAAGCTTGCGGGGTTTATTTCGCGTAAAAGCTTTCATTCCATAGCTTCTATAGAAGCTTTCATGGAAGCTTTCATGAAAGCTTCCATGCAAGCTTCCACCGCTCCCATGGAAGCTTCTGGTTTTGTTTTGCGTGGAAGCTTCCATATATGGAAGCTTCCACAGCTTTTATAGAAGCTATCATGGAAGCTTTCTTGAGCTTCCACGCAAAAAGCAAGTAGTGCAGGAGACCGCGTGAGGAATGTCCATCGGGTGTTGCCTGCGGAGTCGCCCCGATTATCAAGGCAGCGGGGATCAAAGGTAGGCAAACTAATCGGGTGGCCGGATTTACAATCCGGCAGCTCGGTCGCGCTTGCTCTTGCGTCGGGTAAATTCCATACGAAAGCTCACAGTACTAGAAAACGGACACCTACCTAGCAGAATCAGAATCATACAAACGTGTTCAACAGCCGTGCGCGCAAGCACTCATCATTTTACCCGCAATTATCACATATTGCACCTGCGTCAACATCTGCTGGTGTTGCTGTTGCTGCAGCGGTTGCTGTTGTTGCTGCCGCTGCTGTTGGTGATGAGATTGTTGTTGCTGCTGTTGGCGCTGCTGCTGTTGTTGCTGTTGCATCTGCCGAAGCCGTTGTCGCTGCTGCTGCTGCTGGGATCCGGGAACTGATGGGATATTCATCCCTTGGTTCGCCGCCTGAGATGCCGTTGCTCCGGTACCCGGCGCCACATTGCGGTTGTCGCTCGCTCTCCTCTTACCCATTGCGACTATGCAAACCCTGCGTGTCGAGTGGATTATGGTTTCGCCGTTGGTGACGGTTCGAGCGGGGAGAAGGGGGGAGGTGGGAGGGGGGCGGGGCATCTCTGTAACGAAAGGGAGCATGGGTGGAGATGGTCAATGTACGCAATACCAGTACCAGGTGAGTGTTTGACATGTCGATCACGGTTTCGTTGCATCAACAGTAAAACGATCGACAAGCGAGAGAGAATCAGATTCTTTACCACCCGAGCCCATATTTGGAGTTTACATGCATACTCTATGAAGCCCTAGGTGCCCTTATGCATCTGAAGCGCGCTTAGTCCTTGTATCGAAACAATTCTTCTTTATATTCGCGGCAAGCTTACGTTTTGGAAATGCGCGGCATATATACTCGCTGCGATGACAGTGATGGGCTTCTGTTAGCAAGGCGTGCTGTACAGCAGGTTTCGCCTGCCAGCTTCCTCGAGCAAAACAATTGTGGGGGGTATGCTGATGGTAAACCAATCCAAGCATACCAGTAATATCCGCCTCTTTATCGAAGACGGCCAATAGGCACCATATGTAATTATTGAAGCCTATACACTATACAAGGTATTTTTAGGGTCTGTAGTTTCAGTCCCGGGAAAACAAATGGATCTCTTCTTGTGGACACTGTCGAGTGGAGAGCACATGCAAATGTGCTGATATATGATGAGCGCGCGCCCAGCATGGTTCAATGTGAGTCAACGACCAGGAGATAAAGGGCTGAGTACAGCATGCAAAACCTCTCGGACGAAGTCATCGCCGAAACGACGAACCAAAGTGCGATGACAAAGCGGATGAACGCATGCTCCTTGCACTACTGCCAGTGATCGACAATTGTCGCAGGCGCACCGCGAGAAGTTAATGTGCGTGAGACCGGCGCGCTTTCAACGGTACGCTTTCAAGCAAGTATAGGAAGCGCTACCTGTTGAATCAAATCCGCTCTCGTGATATAGCCAACAGCCACTGGATTGCTCGGGCCATAGACTATGCCTGACACCGGATACGTTCCAGACTTAACCGGAAACCGCAAGACTGCCAACCAGTGCCGGTACAGTATGACCCCACAAGACTCGAACGATGGCGGCATCTACAGGGGATTTCGGCATCGCTTTCCAGCCCAAGTCGCCCGCGTCGAGGAGATGGGCCCAGATACCAGATGAAGGCAGTCACTCAGTCAGCCCTGTTTTTGGCCAGCGATACACCCGTCGGTACTCTGCCCTTCTCCGAATCTTCGGCGGTCGATTGCTAGTCGTAACCTCGTGGTGTAACTACTACTCTGATACCTGATACCAGTATGTAGTAAGCAAAGACTATTTCGTGATGCGTTCGAGCTCAGAAAGTGATTGTTTCTTGCCAAAAGTGCGAGAGGGCGCGTTGGCGAAGTTCGGCGCAAACCAACGAGAAGTGGCAATGCTGAACCCTTTGCGCAAAACAAATGAAGGTATGTAGTGGGAGGGGAGAAGGGTTAGCACCCACCTGTGACCACTGCTTGTCCCGAAGGTCGCTGAGGGTGAAACTTCCTACGACTGGAACTGGAAAGTAAGCGCGATGACAGAAAGCTTAGCAAAAAATGTACCAGGCATCGGGTACAACAGCACAGCATATTAGTACTGCTAGTACAGAGTTACCTGGTACTGTTTTTGTCAGGCAGTTTGTTGCCCGTTCACGTACTATTACGGAGATCCACTGTTGACAGGGGTAAATGCTTATGGGGTCAGAGCTCTGTCAATTCTTCCTCTAAACCCGTAAACGATAGCTTTGATTGTTTGCATAGACCTTACGGTCACGGCGCAAAAAAATAAAATAAACAATATCATGTTCTCGCCGAGATATTGCGAAATTATGGGAAATTTCCGGTGAATTTTTCGCAACTTGATGAGGCATTTACCCCTGTTAACAATGGATCTCCGTAATAGTAGTTCACTACGACAAAGAGAAGAGCACCATTTACTGGCTGTTGTGTCGAAAAATTGATGCTTCGTTCTTGCTGCAGCAGTATTACTTTTAGTGAATACCTTAGCAGCAGTCGGCCGCATCTTGAGCCTCCCCGTCACTCTCTTTTCTTTCGAGATCTGTCGCATGTGGCGCCCCCCCTCGTGGCGCAAGCGATCACCCCAATGCATGTATCCTTCATGCCTTTGTCTACTGCTGTGTACCATGTTACACAAAAGATACAGATCAAGGACCCAAATAATAGCGTAAATTAATTGGAGGTGCATTTCGTTGCTGTGGCCTTGAGTCCATGGGCTGCTCTTTATGCTTTCCGTTGTATCATACGAAGTACTTCGTATGATATCAGTCTCGCTTCGAAGCAATAGCCTAAACACATAGACTATGTGTATGAGCGAGCTTGTAATCGTAGAGCAATACAATCGGTGGTCAAATCCGACCAGAGTATAGTCTAGCGATAAAAGGATACGCCAGCACGAGGGACAACTTTGCGGTTCGAGATCGAGGTAAAGTTAGTAATGCTAGGGTATGGGCTACGGCAGGACCCCTGCACCTTCCACCGATAACCACGAACACTGCTGCTGTAGCATACCTGGTGTGAAGTTGGTAGGGAAACATCAACAAGAGCGTTTCGCAAGGAAAACGCGCTATCACAGAGCAGGCTTGAAGCGCTGCAACCTTCGCGATGGCGATATTGGTATCATAGTAGATTGCTGTTGTGCACGAGTACATACCAGAGGCAGGAGTAGTGCCCCTTGGAACGGTAGCCTTGCGGGTGGTGCTGCTCGTCTAGCCGAGCGAAGCAAAGATTTGCCCGTGCAACATCACACAATGACTTTTTCCTGCCGAGAAAGAACGCTACCCGTTGCACTGTATATATTATACTTCAAGTAAGTATCCCACCCACACGTTTTACGTCTCTGTTCCTGTGGCACATCCGTATACGAGGTACATTCCCCAAGGCCGTGCGTTCATGCTCCTGGGGACGAGGCAAGCGTTTCTGTGGCAACGAGCAACGAGCACGAGCACTTTGCAATCGGGAGCATCTCGCCCTCGCAGTTGTTCGCAAGTGATTTGCTCTTTAAGCTGGAGGCTCCCCCCTCCTAGGAACTAGCGGGGTCCACCTCTCAACACCGTGCGGTGGGCAATCCTTATTATACCGGATTTACTATGCTACACGCCTACCCGCCAGAACCTGCTGTGAGAGAATCCACGGGCGCAAAGTCAACCTTTCCAACGCCCAATGAGCATGGACCGAGGCAGCCAAACCTGAAAGAAGGATGTCCGACGCGGACGTAGAAGGTTACAGAGCTCGCAGATGAAGAGAGGTGGTGACGGTGGTGAAGGGCCAAGCGTTGAAGTCGGGGCAGGTCCGAATTCAAAGCTCTGTCGTTGCGTGCTCGTGAAAAAAGAGCGAAAAAAAAAGATCTTGCTGGCTTTTGTACATCGCTGGAAGGCGGCATTGTAATGGGTTTTTTTTCAAAAGTACTTCCTAGGAAGCACGAACGACAGAGTCCAGCCAGCTGTCAGCTGTCACACCTCAATAAGCTCTGAGCTGTTGTGTCGCCTTTCAAGAACTCCAGGGCTTCCCAGAAGGCACTCTCGTGGGGTCCCTGCAACTAGACGTGAGTCGCAGAGCGCTTGGTAGATTGAATCGGGTTGTCATCACACCGTTCGATAGAACCGACGCTCGTTTAGTGGTAATCGTACCACAGCAGCTGACCATACTAGAGGTATCATAGCGAGCGTTGGACGAGTACAGATATGCTTGCTGCTCCCCACATACAACCCACCGCCTGTAACCATGAGTGGGTACCGCTTTAGACTAACGCAGGTACGGTTCGTGTGCAAGCTCCTTTCAGTGCGTTGGCAATAGGAACAGATCAATATGATATAGCATGATATGCCCCGGCGCTCCTTTCGGCGAGGTGCTGCGAGCAAGAAACAAGTAGCGCACCCTTAGACTACACGTACAGCGGCATCAATTTTTTATCGAACACAGAAGGACATTATCATGCATTATCATGAGGCACAGATCTCGGACAGGTCATGATCTACTACACTAACTGTAGATCTTCTACAGCAGTAGTAGTAGATGATCCTGTATCTTCCGTAATGATATCGTATGCTGTGCAGGATGTGTATATGGAGTACGGATCCAACCCAGAAAAAAACATATGCTAGATCATGCCGATCGTACGGCCCCCACCCGGTGACATGAACTACTGCTGTAGAACATATAATACACATGTAGACTACAAGTAAATCTTCCTTTCCTTTGCATATGTACAGCAGTACAGGCATTGTAGATCATCAAGCGGGAAGTAGTGATCTGTCCATGGTACATCTCTGCCTGGCATATTAATTTTCTGCTGTTGCAACAACTGGTATGATACACGTTTTTCGCGCAAAAAACAAGCGAGCATAACGTCCAATTTACTAAGTATGACACCTGGTACGATGCATGATCGCGTACTGCTGTGTAGAGTGTAGAATAGCTCTTTCTGTCTGCTGCATTCCAGCTGTCGCCACTTAAACTGCTATACGAAGTATATGGTATAATACGTACATAGAGCTATCAGACACATCGTATCACACCGCCCTTTAAAATGGGCATGGACCGCGATAGACAATCTAAGCCATCCCCAATACAAGGCTGACGACGTTTATAAGTAATTCATATCGACGGATGGCAAACACGATCGTAGTATAATAGTATTCATGGTGCCGGTCGCGCCGGTGGTCTAGTGGTTAGGCCATTTCTTTTACAGTCGGATTCCGCCAATCGAAAACGGCCCTTTTCGACTGGACTTTTCTTCGACTGGATTCTTCTGGTCCTTCTTCTTATCGTCAGTCGAGTCGATTTTATAGCTTTTGTGCTCTTCCTAGAGGCGGTTGGCGTGCGGGAGTACTGCTGTAGAGCAGGCGAAATCGGTTGGCAGCTCTGTGCTTCGCGCTTTCTCCGCGAGCAACGGCTCGACGAACCTTCATCCCAGCGAGTTGGTGGCTTTGGGCTTAGCCGAAAGCCGCCAAAGCTACGTTCGCGGAGTTGCACTCAGCCGAAAGCCGCCAAAGCTACGAGAAGGCGCAGCCGTTGTTGGCAGCATGAGATCGAGACCGCGCGCTGCTGGCGAGCGGAACTAGGAATGCGCCACGCTGACTTGCTGCGACAAGCAACAGCAGGGATAGCCAAGCCAGCGTCAGCGCCTTGTATGATACTGCAGTGTGGTACCTGGTATGGGTGTGTGGCCGCGTGGCCGTGTGGGTGTGTGTTTGGTGGTGGGATGAGCGATGCGATCGGTTCAAAAAACACGTGTAAAACCTTTTCGACTGATTTTTTCGACTGTAGGATCCAGTCGAAAAAGTCGAGTTTTTCGACCGGATCCGCCAGTCGGAATTCTCAGTCGAAAAAAGTTTAGTCGAAAAAGCCCTCTTTTGACTGTGTAAGAAAGCCCGATTTGGGCTTCAGTCGAAAAAGGCCGCTTTCGACTGACAAATCCGACTGTATAAGAAATGGCCTTACCCTCGAATACTACCAGCGTTGGTCCTTGAATCCGATTCCCACCGTGGTAGGATTTTGAATTTATTTGCAAAAATGCAAGATAATAAAAAAAATCAAGTGCTGAGAACGTGTGGGTAGGCACAATTCGACGCGAGTCGACGAGGGAAGAGGAGGCTGAAGTATTTTGGCGATAAAAATGAAGGCACATACCGTAGTGGAGAGGGGAGAGGAGGGCCCGCTATGTGACCCCGGATCTGAGCTACTACTACTGGGAGGGAGCGAGAGAGTGGTGCGAGGATAATAAATGGGATGAAGAACAAGATAAAATAAAAATTAAACTTGTTGGTCGACAACGTGTGCCGTATTTCTCACCCGTTCGTGAGGAACACATATCGGCAAACTGCTGCTGTGTGCTGTCGTTTGCCCCCATCGTGTCTCTGGTCTCCCGTGAGTGGTACTGTTTTTGTGCGAGGGAAAAAAACGTTTGCAGGTACAAAACTAACACGCCATGAAGTAGTCCCTGACGAGGTCAGTATGGTATATCTGATTGGTTTTTTTTTCCAGTGCCCAGACCACCCTATCAAATGAGTGCCTTGGTATGGCATGAATAATCGAAAAAGAAACACGCTGAAAACGAAAGCAACACGGTAGGGCAGAGAAGTACACTTGGATCCGGACACTTGACCACAAACTTTCCCCCCCCGCCTCCACTGGAGTGCCGTTGGTTTCACGCATTCGTTTAGTTGGCTGACTGCGTGAATGTGTTGTGTCCTGTTGTGTCCTGTCGTATTTTTGCATGTTTTGGCTGTTAAGTAGTATCCCCGTTACTCCATCTGGAAGTGGCCACACCAGAAAACAAATGTATTCGTCATCCATATGACAGATAGTACGCACAATGTGCGGATGTCCGCCGGACAAGTGGTTCTTGGTAGGATGAAGCTCACCCTTCTCGCGACTGGGCGGTTCGCGCTTGGTGCACGCGAGGTCTGCCTGGTCGGTGAAAACCCGACGTGCGCCGTCCCGATTTTGTAGAGATGCGAGAGCCTATGGTCTTAAGACTACGGCTATGCATGAAATGAGTACACCACCCCCCACCCTCTCCCCTTCTCCCATTCGTTCACCCCCACTGCCCCCCCCCGACCACCTCCTTCCTCCTCCCCTCCCCCCTCGTCGTTCTCTCCCCCCACTGCCCCCCCCCCCCCACCTGTCCCCCCGTCCCCCGCCCCTCCCCCTTCACCCTTCACCACTAACTGAATATTTCGCAGGCATGTATGGAGTGGACGGAAATATTTGGCGATCGTCCCACAGTGCATGCTTCTGGAGATTTCACAGCAGTTAGTCTTGGTTCGGCCGCGCCGGGCTAAAGGGACGCGAGACTGTATGCTGTGGCTGTGATGGATTGGATATGCGTGTTCGTCAAACGTACTCCGGGTGGGTGCTACACTATAGTTCCAAATACATTAAAAGGCCGTCGTAATAACGGCAGGCTCGCTCGCATTGTGGGAGGCACCACTCGTAAGAGCTTTGGGTAATGAAAATGCGCTCGGCAGCGAGTACTCAATGTGTAGAGCCCTGTGCTCAAAGTTGGTGTGGCAATAACGCATGAAGACTTGCTCAGATTGGGCGCTTGTTGTTGGCATGCCTGTATTGTAGTGCTGGAGGTGTAGTTGATGCTTGTGCTAATAGTCGAGTAATGGGCATTCTGTCGTTTTTCACGCGTTCTACGATGGGATTGTATTAGTCCTCTGTAAAGAACACTTTTTCTCGCTGAAGGGATTAATCAACCGGGGAACTCTCCGATGTCGTCAAAATGCTAGTTTTTTTTCAAAAGTGATGTTCGTATTTTCCCTCCAACGACACGCTTTGTACGACGCTGGTCACGGGTAGGGCCAAACATCGCGGTCGAGCCGGTTCGGGTCGGGTCGGGTGCGACCCGTGACGTTTACAAACCTCGTGACCGACGCAACCCGCAAGATTCACAAACTTCTGATCCGACCCGGCCCGACCCGACCCGACCCGCCCCGACCCGCCCCGACCCGTGAGATTTGAAAACTTCCCGACCCGTTCCGACAAGGCCCGGCCCGGCCCGACCCACCATATTCCCTTTTTTTGGCCGTGAGATATCGGGTCATGTCGCGGGTCGGTTCACCTCGGCCGGTGATATTGATCATCTCGACCCGCGATCGACCCGCGGATCCGGCCAGCGAGTCGACATTTATCAAACTACTGTACTAATATTCAGCAGTAAGTTGGGTACCCCGGCGTGACGTGCGGCCTGGCTGTAAAGGGGTATGGAGGATACTGACAGGAATATCTACGTTTGGCGGTGTTTTAATGTTTGAATAGGGTGCCGAAAGAGTATTGGCACCCGAGAGGCCTTCGGGCTCGAAACATAAAGTTTTCAATATGTCAGGTCCGCACGTCAGAAGTGAGATTTTGAACACCTCTTGACTCTTGACCCGATCCACCCGGACGCGTGTGTATTGTCTTCGCATTAAGTCGGCTCTTTCTACCGAGCGTGAGGTTTTATTTTCCGGATACGATATGACCCGACCCGACCCGACACGTGAGAACGTGAACACCTCATAAACCGGCGCTACCCGACCCGTGAGATTTTAACACCTCCTGATCCACCCCGACCCGACCCGACCCGACCCGACTCGTAGGGTTCTGACAACGTCCTGATGCGCCCTATGGCCGGCCCTGGAGATTGTAGCTCTGTTTCTAGGTCACGGCCTAGATCTCAGGGGAATTGCGTACTTGTAGTGTGATGCTGTCAGCATCATTATCATCCTCAGATGTGACGCATGCTTCTGCCGGTATACGCGTATTTATTTTGTTTTTGTTGTCCTGTTTTTTCCTTGTCGTATGTTTTGGTTGGTCTATGTCCTGCTTTCCGTATCCAATACGTTTGGTATTGCATTGGCTAATCGCATAAATCTGCGACATTGATTTTCTGCTTTCTCACCCTTTGTGATCACGGAGAGTGCTTTGAGGTGAAGAACGTACGCACACGGCCACGGCCACGGCATTAATAGCAGAATACCGCCTTTTTCCCTTTACACTGACTAGTAGTATAGGCCACTGGAACGAGTGGCTCTGTGCCTCGCTCAGAAACAGACCGAAATAGGTTTCTCTGGCGCAGCGTCACACACAAACTTGTTGGTACTGGTAGTGCATATTCCGCCATTTCGAAAGCAGAAATGGATAAGGTTGTAACACAAGTGGCGTGTCTAGACCTATCGCGAGACGTAAAAGCGACCCCGCCGCCTCCCGTATCCCTGATCCCAATGCTGCTACCGTTGCTGCTGTTGCGGCTGCCGCTGTTGCGGCTGAGTGTCGCTTCGCACTTGACAACTTTCGTGTTGGGGGGTCCCCCATACGGAGAGGGCGCCTGGCTTTCGATTTCATCTCCCTTCCCATCACCGGTGGCATGCACCTGGTACACGTGTGACCTCTAACCCGCCCCCACGCCGACCTGAGCCTTTCTAACTGGCCCTGATGTATAATTGGCAAACTGCAAGTCCCACCAAGACCCTGATCCCACATTGCCCACGAAATAGTGTTGTCAAGTGGTTTTAGCGTGGCCAACGGTGTGCGAAACAAGACCGTACAGCGTGGGATCAGGGTTTTTGGTAGTCCCTGCCGGCCGCTAATCCCCACCCCAATCGCCGCTTTGCAAGTCCTCTTCATCTACTGCACCACTGGATTTTTCAGCGGTGTCCGCACCACAATTCCCCAATCCCTGTCCCCCCTCACCCCAACCCCTACCCTACCCCCTACCCCAAGCCCAACCCTTGACAACAACGTCAACAGTATAATGCCTCGGTTGCTTTGCGAAACCTTTCATCCGATTTACCACGGGCTGTGTCAGCGATGCCCCTCCCACCCCCCGAGGTCCACCCTCCTCCCCAACCGAGATGGTGTTCTAGTCGGGTCATCTTTAATTTGTGGATTGGATAACGCCACCTCCCCACCTCCGCCGAAGGGAGATGATGTCACGTAGCATGCATATGGCAAGGCAGCCACGAGGCAGTTACATGTAGGGATGCGAGGGTCTACGGCTATGTTCGAAATGAGTACCCCCCCCAACCTCCCACCCCACCCCCGCCCCTCCCTCCCGACCCTCTCGACAACGCCAACAACAACAACACCGTCACGATCGCTTTGCATCTTGTCCTTCGTCCCGCTGCACCAGGGTCCAACTCGTCGGTGTCCGGGCTGAGGTCTCTGCTGCCGTTGCTAAGTGCCATGGAGCCACGGGCGGCGTAGGAAGTGTCGCCTTTTCGATTTTTCCAGCAAGGATAGTTTCGCTGCTTTTCAGGTGCGTGTTGTGCGTGTCCATGATTTATTTTGGTTTGATTTGGAGCTTCGGGCATGATCTTGGGTGTTGGGTCGGGGTTGTTGTGTGCGTGAGTTTATGGTCATGTCTGTGTTTAAGTCTATGCGTTTTGTGTGTCTGCGTCTGTGTTTGTGTCGTGGTGTATTTGTATTTGTTTTTGTTTTCGTAAATTGTTCTTCTAACAACGTCAGCTGTGAGTTCGGCAAATTTAGGGTCGATACTCGTCTTTGCAAGCTGCTCAATACACCGGTCGCTCGTTTTGAGTAAGTTTTCCGTGAGTCAAAATCTAATCAAGAGTACAGTATATTGGACTTTTATTCCTGCTGTGAACCCTGATGAAGACATCAACGTGTTAGGTGAAATATATATCAACGCTGACGTATAACATCGAATAAATGGTAAAGTATCCTTTATTATTGTCATCATTCATCTAGGTACTACGATATGTATTAAATATTTGTTCATCTGTGTAGATTCATCTGTATCTCTGTCTCTTGCTCTGCGATTCTCCTGTACTCTTGCCTCGTCTTATCTTGTCCTATTCTATCCTACCCTATCTTATACTATCCTGTCCTATCCTTTCCTGTCGCGTTGTGTACTACCCTACCCTACCCTACCTTACACCCTGCGATACCCTGCGATACCCTGCCTTACCCTACCCTACCCTACCCTACCCTACCCTACCCTACTTTGGTTTACTCCATCTTCTTTTATCTGATTCTGGTTTGACCTTACTTGATATACACCTGGTATGCTGAATGTTCCCGGGATTTGTATTGCAAGGGAGCCTCGTGCATACGAATGTATGGGTGGTCTGCCTCATATAGGTATCGTACGCTACGATTAAGGTGAACCTAATTATGCTGAGGCTGCTCGCTTGAGCGGCTGCCTAATCCACCTAACGCTGACTTTGATTAGAAAATGAAGATGCAACTCGACGAATGACCTCACGGGCTAACCCTAAGTATCTAGCGAACAGTTAGTATCGAAACGGACAGAAATTGACTTGAACGGTGTCGGGTAGTTTAGTCATCAGCTAACGAGCCCCGTGAGCAAGAAAAATGTAGCCAAGACGTGCTGCGCGTGTCGTGGCACGTGCCGGTTGCACGCTTTCTGGCGTATTTCCCCCCCCCTCGTCTGCCATGCCTTTCGACCAAGCGCTTCACTATTGTATTTGTATTATTGTCTTTTACACTCCGTCGGATGGATAAACACGAATCTTGATCTCCTCACGCAACAATATGTTTTTCGCACTCAGAAAAGCGCGTTGGTGCAAGGTTGAAACCTGTCCGTCGAGTTTGCCGGCGATACAAAACCATCGTCCTTCGTGCTAGTGTTGATATTCCGGCTTTCCGCGTAGTTGCCGGCGATACGACGCAGACATGCTTAGTAAGCCTTAATTTTTCTATTTGAAATATCAGTGTCCTGTGGATTGCCCACGGTATAGCGCATGTATATTTAGTTAATGCTCAAGCTTCCTATGAACAATTTGGTATTGCTACGAGCGAGCTCGAGTTTCTGATTTACACCCCGCGCCAAAAGGTAGCGAACCCTTCGCAAGTGGCTGGCCGTTGCGACCCGCCCACCGCAGACCGTAAAGAACCAACATATACACACACAGATTGACGGGAGTTTGCTACATTTTATTCGTCACAGCACATCGAAGCATCTCATGCAACGCGCCGATTTTCACACTTCGACTAAAATCACGTGGTACGAGGGAAAAACTAAGCAGTGGTCAAAATATGTAAATACAAGCGCTCCGCTCCGCCGGCGGCTGACGCCGCCCGCTACGTTCGCGCAAGGAAGATTTCAACTAAATGTGAAGGGGGCAGAGAGAAGAGGCCCATGATTTAGTGCAACTAGCGATTTGATAATGCCAAGAGCTACTTGTGCGGAGCTGATTGCCCTGCCTGTGCTGTGCTGTTTGTTGGCGATGTCGCGTTCTGATCGGCAGAAGTGCGGGTGTAATTTGCGAAGAAAAAATTGCGAAGAGAACCGAGGTGGAGAACAAAATCAACGACAAAAGCAAAAAGACGAGTACACGCACGTACCACCGGTACCTGGTACCTGGTACTTCGCCTAATACCTGGTGGTACTCTGTGTGGTTCTAAAAAAAGCACAGGACTCCGCTCCACGGGGGGCTGACGCCGCCCGCTACGCTCGCGCACGGAAGATTGCAACTGAAACATATGTAAAGGGGGCAGGAAGACGAGGCCCGCGATTATTTGGTGCGAATATCGAATTGATAATGCCAAGAGGTGCCTGTGCGGAGCTAATTGCCCTGCGCTGTGCTGTGTGCTTGTTGATGTCACGTTCTGAACGACAGCACGTATGCTATTTGCGGGGGAGGGGGGGGGAGCATGGGGACCGAGAGAGGCCAATCAACATGGGGACCGAGAGAGGACAATCAACTGAAGAAAGCAAAAATACGAGTACACAACGCGTGCATAAACCTGGCACCTGTATCATACCTGGTGCTACTACTGCTATATGTTCAAAAGAACGCACAGCGCCGCACAACACAGCACCGCAGAACGAAGGGCAGGGCACGGCACCGCGCTGCGCTGCGCTGTGCTGCTGAGCTATATATAGCCGGGCTGACCTGAGCTGGGGGTGCATTGTTCATGATCCAACAACGTGATATGTACAAACAAACCTGGTGTATGTAGCATTAATAGTACCGGTACGTGGTATGATACTTCGAACGTTACTGGCATGTATGTACGAACTAGTAAAAGTACAGCAAAGCACGCAGCATGGCGAAGCACGGCAAAGCACACGGCGCTGCGCTCTGCTGAGCTAGGGCTGCGGTGCGCTACAGAGGTGAGCTGCAGGGCACGGCAGGGCATCGCAGGGCACGGCACTGCACGGCGCTGCGCTGCTGAGCTATAGCGCTGCGGTGGGGTGCTGGGCGATATCTCAGCTGATGAAACTTCGTGCCAAGTACAAAACATATCGCGGAAATCACCGAAAATCTAAAGAATGACCGTTCCGCAAGTAATGCACAGGCGGCAAATTAGCGGCAAATGGTAGGAAGTCCAACTTTTACTAAACAAAAAGGAAGAAATAATCGCGAAAAGGTTCAAAATCGTGTTGGCAGAAAAACCAAATTTGCAGGAAGGAAACAACCGGCGAAGCGAGCAGAAACGAAAGCAATAAAGGCCGAGCAAGAAACCAAAGAAAAGCTGGACCGTTCCGCAAGTAGTCCGACCCCAGAAATGCCAGGGATGCACCAACCGAGCACTCTCAGCAGAAAGAAGTTAGTAAGTATATTTAAATCAAGTTAAAAATAGGGCAAAGGCCTGAAGCATAGGCACAGTGTGGATACTAGCAGTAGTGCAACACGCGCTAGTCAGCAGCCGCGGATAAAAAAAATCAAGCGTTCTTCGTGAGGCTAGGGCGGCAAAGCCACCGATTTCAACCCCGACAACCGCACACTCGTATGCGCGTGCGTGTCGATCGGGGTGGCCACCTGGGTTGTGATTAGGGTTGTAAGGTGCGGTTGAGGAGTGGGAGTATCACCAACAAACCAGAAGCAAAAGCGACACCCAACCGTAATTTTCGAGGGTGTGTTCGGTACGACATCAATACCCGTATCGGACATTTCGGTAAGTTCGGTACGGCATCAACACCAGTACCAGACACGTCGTTGAGTTCGGTACGACATCAATATGCCGGTACCGGACACTTCGGTAACTTCGGTACGACATCAATACCGGTACCCCCGGTACCGGTATGGACGTTTGTACCGGACACTTTGGTAAGTTTGGTACGGCATCAACCCCGTACCGCCACATTCTGACATGAAAATGTGGTTGGTTCTTACGCGATCCGGTTCCGATCTTCTGATTTTTACTTTTCGATCTGAGAACTAGATCGTTTCTTTTATGCAGTCCGACATTATTGCAAAATTGGACGGGATAAGATACTATTTTAGAATCCGATGACCCAAGCCGTCAGACCTTATGTTCCAGACCGGTTGAGGTCCTCAAGTGGTTAGTATGATTGTTTCACGAGTAGCTTCGTTTTAGTACTATTAATAGCGCCTGGAAACGTTTGGTCGGGTTTCGCGAACGAATGCCTTCGAAGTCATGTTGCGGGTGAGATATTGAGTTCTCTGACGATTCGGCCTGTCCGATTCTCAAGTCCAACAATGGCATAAGTCTTTCATCAGGTAAATATGTAACTGCAGAGCCTGGACAGCAGCCGTACGGGGTCAACACAGATGTACGAGTAACGATCGCGATGCGTTGGACTAGGAATACAAACACGATGCGAATGCGATGCGCGAACGCAGCAACGCGTCACGCCGTAGCCACACTATACAGCTAGCTGTCGGTGGACGCGGGCTCGGACCTAGAAACCAAGAGGAGCAGCTCACCCAGCGCGCTTCTTTTGTGGCTACGTATCATATATGCACGAGAGCACACCACAGCAACAGCACACACGGTACGTACCGAGGCATACCGACGGTATTACGAGTACAGGTTTTTTCGGTGAGTTCGGTACGACATCAATACCGGTACCGGACAGTCCGGTAACTTCGGTACGACATCAATACCGGTACCGGACACTTCGGTAACTTATGTACTTCAGTAACATCGGTGCGACATCAATACCGGTACCGGACACTTGGGTAACTTCGGTACGACATCAATACCGGCACCGGACACTTCGGTAACTTCGGTACGACATCAATACCGGTATCGCCGGGACCGGTACAGACTTTCATATCAGTAACGGACAACTTCGGTAAGTTCGGTACATCAATACCGGTACCGGGCAAATCGATAAGTTTGGTATGGCATCCATACCGGTACCGGGTTCTTCGGTAAGTTCGATACGACATGCATACCGGTACCGGACACTTGGGTAACTTCGGTACGACATCAATACCGGTACCGGACACTTTGGTAACTTTGGCACGACATCAGTACCGGTATCGCCGGTACCGGTACAGACTTTCATACCAGTAACGGACAACTTCGATAAGTCCGGTACATCAATACCGGTACCGGGCACTTCGATAAGTTTGGTATGGCATCAATACCGGAATCGGGTACTTCGGTAAGTTCGATACGGCATCCATACCGGTACCGAAAATAACGGTACCGTACCAAACACAACCTTGGTAATTTTCGACCAGAAAGAAACGCTCTCCGCGCCGCATCTTTCGCTTTGTCGGTTCTTTCTCTCATCGTATTCTGAGTACAATATGTGTATCGTTCTTCGTGTAAGATTGGATAGCCTGGCTGAATGACATTTTTCGTTGGCCCACAAAATGCCTTTCCTCGTACCTCCAAACCACCGACCGCTGCACGACCCTACAGTCTGCTGCATGCGTGGCATGTATGTGTGAATTATGCGCGCACCTCCCACGTACGGACCATCGTCCACTCCGGATAGCTGGTTCGTGAGGTGGAACACTGCATGGCGTCTGATTGGTCGAAAGCAGTCCAACAGCAGTTGAAAGTTGAACACCAAACGTACTAGACTACTTGACATGCACAGGGGGAATTGTCGGACTGAAACATCTATGATATTCGGCCAATCGGAGTGTTCGTGGCGTGTGTGTCGACGTTTACCTGGAGTTTACTTTGTTAGTCTCCAAAATGACCAGTTATACCCATTTCGGCCGTTGATCTAGAATATATATCAGTCTCGACCCTTTTGAGGTCATATTTCAACGCTTGTATTGAACTCAAGTAGTGAACGGCAGAGCTATGATATTGGCGAAATATGTATATGCACGGCGCCCTACATGCCCAATATTGGCTCTTTAGAGTATCTCTCCCCCCGCTCCTCTCTCCTTCGGTGTGTGCTTGCAGGAAACTCAATTTGTGGAGCAGCCCTACTTTGAAGATCGAGAAACGCAAGGTCGCCATTTCTCGTAAGTAGGGCCTATGACTACCGCACGGGGTGCCCCGACCTCCTCTCCACCTATTTGGACGGAACCGGCGGCGGTGCTGGAAACTGGGCGTGTTACGGTTATGCCGTCTGGTTATTGTTTTATTCTAACAGTGCGGGTGGGAAATGGGGATACGAACGTGCCCCCCCCCACTTGATCTCCGTTACAGCGGGTTACCAGGTGAGGCGGGCTGCTGCTGTATGTCATTCTGCTGTTTTGTTTTGTGGTTGTCCTTGGTTCGGCGGCGTGTTTCGTGTTTTTCTGTTGCTAGTGAGGTATCGAATGCTTTATTTTCTAAGTTTAGGTTATTTTTGGTACTTGGTGTTGATCTTGGTGTGATCGGAGCGTCTGCTGTGTATGCGGTGCCTCTTGTCGAGTGATTTACCGTGGTAGCGCTGAAGGCAGGCACACCGACTTGTGCCTACAAGCACTGTGACGTCGAACAGTCGTGTAGACGGACAATGTGTGTGGCATGTAAGGGTGCTGGGGCGGAGTCTGCCGGCTCTTTTACGACAAAATCTTCCGCTCGCACCCAGGACGTCATTCACCAATCAACCCTCGCCCTCCCTTGGCTCTCCACTCTCGTCGTTCCCCAGTGTGAAAAGTATTGCAACCATGTGCAACAGCAGAAGGGGAACGTGACGACACGGGGGGCGATCAAGGACCGAGCAATAGGCGAATGGGGCTCAACACTCGGCCGCATGACGCACGTGCCCTGCTGTGGCAGTCCGGGTCGAAGCGAAGAAGCGCTATTAATAGGCGTGACTTCTACTGTACAGCCCTGTCTAGGCGACATCGCTTGCAATGGTTGGGGCATCGTAATTGGTGTTGCCAGGGCGTTTGTGTTGACCACGGGTTTGGTGGCGGTGATTCCTGCATGCGGTGCGTGTAGCTTCGGTTTCCCAGGGAATGGGAGGGCATTGTTGCGTTTGTGTGCCACGGTGCCACAACTAAATAGCACGCGCAGCACTAATCTAGAATTGGATGTACTGGTCTAAACATAGAAGGGGCATGGGGAAATTTTTGTACTGTGGGAGATAACTAGGATGCACTTTCTTGGAGCTGGCAAGGATCGAAGGTGTTTCTGCGCTCATCTGGCTTTGATTACTGTGGGACAGACGCAGATGGTGCGTGTAGACTAATGTCTGATAACCTTCGAGAATACCTGTCGTTGTGGAGCAACGAACGAGCTGGTGCTTTTTCATAACTGTTTCTTCTTCAGCCTTTTTTGTTAGCGGCAGCAGCGATGTGGACACGCACGCGCGCGGAAAGGAGCCGTGGTTGCCGTTTTTATCTTCCGTGTCGCGAAGTGGCTACGAAAGCAACTCTTGCTTGGAGTGAAATCGCTCTGAGGTAGTGCCTCCTGACCAAGTCTGCTTACCGGCTTAGTGTTTCAGGCCGTTTTCCCCCTCGTTCGTTTTCTCCCGCTGCTCATACGAGCACAGCAATGACTGTGACATCGCCTTCGGCACTCGAGCATGATCAACCGCGACGAAACTCGGCACCGTTTCCCGATACCTTCGGCGGCACGCCACACAAAGGCAGCAGCAGAATTTGCATTGTTTCTTCTATGCATGGTAGGACCCGATTTTCCGCCTGTCGTCAATACGTGCTGCTGGGGCTGTGGTTTTTTTTTTTGGCCCAGGGCGCCACCCTTTACCATAGGTTGTGTTGTCGAACGCAGTACCCCGGTCATTTTCACCAACGCTGAATGGGCAGAGGCACACCAGTAGACTGTAAATATTGCGTGCCCTCCTATCTATTTGCGTCCTGTATTACACTAGTAGACGTTTTGCGACTCCTTAAAGCGTCCCGTTCATAGTCTAATTCTAACTGCTTCGTCCCCAGAACCGTGGGTAAAGTTCGCAAGGGGTTAGCCCGAGTCGGGCTCCAAACCTTCCCTGCAGAAACGGCACTCCCATGCAGCTGGTGTTTACCCACAACGGTCCCAGAACCTATTCGCACAACTTGCAAGCATCCAAACGATACGCTTTTCTGTGGAATAGCGGTCTCTTCGTCTATACTATACCCCGACAATGTCCTAACCATTCTCACGGGTACGTCTACGATAATCGCGGGCATTGAAGATGACTGTGGGGACACCGTCCGCTGTGAGTCATTGACATCATTACCACACGAAGGAGGTAGCGTTACCTGCCGACGCTTTTTCACTAAGCCAGCACGGGAGAGTCCGGACACGTGCCAGAATGGTCAAGGTATTCTCTAGTAAAAACCCCAAATACGGATTGCAGGCACACGATGGCATCTTACTTGGAATGTCGATATTTACATGGAGCAAGGGTGTTGATGATGCTCACGTACTCGGTGACGAGATCTACATGTAACCGCATTTGTTGCGCTTTCCACAGATACAATACGGATGTGTCTATATTGATGATTTCCGTCCTGTGCCCCCTTTCCCCCGAGAACGCTACACTGATGGTATCCCCCTAGTAGTAGAGTACTTGGGGAGCTTGGACTTGGTTTTTCACAGCAACGAAGATGTACGCGTGACCCTGGAGAGTGTATCGTACGTTCCTACCATGTCGGTTAACTTGTTGTCACTGCACACTGTCCAGGTCAACCAGAAAATCGCCCTCGACGCGACAGGTGTCCACCTGTTGGGTGGCCGCCTAACTTTTCCCAAGGATAGTGCAGGTTCCCGCCTAAACGCGGCGCGCCTAACCCCCCCCCTTCGATACCGTGTGCTTGGCGCAACTGCGTCGACGGCCCAGCTAACCTCCTTGTGTGCCGGTATCGGTAGTGATGCTGCCGGTGAGGACGCCGGCGTCTCTACCCATAACACCGCCGCCGGGGGTGATGGTGGCGGTAGGCGGATCGGTGGCGGCAGAATACCCCCCGTGTAACCCCCATGCGACGATATCTGAGATGGTGCCGCCGATGAGGACGCCGGCGCTACCACCCATGCCACCGGCGCCGGGGGTGGGGGCGGCAATAGGCACTGCAGCAGCAATAGAGATCCCCACCCCCCATTTTGTTCCCGCATCGGTACAATGCCACCGTCGACGGGGATGATGGTAGCGGTAGGCCGATCGATAGCGGCAGCGTACCCCCCATTGAACCCCCGCCCGCCGGCATCTGGAGTTGGGCCGCCGGTGAGGACGCCGGCGCTACCACCCATGCCACCGGCGTCGGGGTTGGGGGCAGCAAAAGATTCCGCAGAAGCGGTTGAGGCTTTCCCTTCTATGTTTCCCCCGATGGTGCGTGTTGCCTCAGTACCATCGCAGACTCACCGCCCGGTAGAGCGCCACACCCCCCTCTCCCCCTGCGTTACGGCCGGCGATTGCTGCTGTCGTGCTCGTCCTGGGCGTTCGACGTTTTAACGAAGTGGACATCAACGTTTTCCACCTGTTCAACGCCCACGCCCACGAGCTTTTCTTACGGGAGACGGCCGGGCAGCCTCACATTAAGCTGACGGGGACCCTGCTTACCTGCAGTGGTTGCGTGCAGGCGAAGAGTAGGCGTGCGTCGGTGCCGACGGTGTCTTCCTCTCGGATGACCCAATCCCTGAAGCGCGTTTTCGTTGATCGTGTCGGCCCTTGGGGCGGCTCTGTTCCTGATTCGGTACTAGGATGACGCGACGCGCATGAGATGGATATACACCTTCAGGAGCAAGAGCGCGGTCGACGTGTCCGCGGCAACGACGAAAATTCTGACCGACATCGGGGACGCCATCAAATGCTTCCGAACGGACAACGGGGCGGAGTTTACGAATGAGATGTTCGCGACGAGCTGCAGGTATAAGACTATCCGCCATGAGCACACGGGGTTAAATGGGCCGAAGCACAACGGCGTGGTCAAGCGCGGGCTCGGCTTGATCTAAGAAGGCGGCATGGCCTCTTGCATTGAGCCCCCCCGGCTGTTCCCTGGGCAACTCCCGCACATTGACCGTTTCTGGGCGGAGGCGGCCATCTATATGAACGATTGCCTCAACACAACGGCGACCACGGCCAACGCTGGCTACATGTTGCCGTACGAAGCCTATTTTGGGAGACTGCCGCCGGTCAACACCCTCGCGTTCATGCAGCTCGGGTTCCGCCGCGTTCAACGCGCCAACATGTCGGAGCCCACGGCGGAGCGGTGCTTCTACCACAACAGGGGGCGGAACCACCCGCGGGACTCCGTCATGGTCCTCATGCCATCCGGCCTAACAAGCGATACGCGGGATGTCACGTGGGAGGTGGAGCGCGCGCCGATCATGGCGGCTGGGATTGACACGGTGACGGTTGCCGCAGCGGAGGCGTGGGAGGCCGGTTGACACGTCAGGTACGTGCCGTCGATGCCGCAGGTGCAAACGGTGCTGCCGGTAACGCCGGCGATGGCAACGGCGCCATCATTAGATGGCGCCGGTGATGAGTCCGGCGCCACCGGGGCTGATGTCGCCATCATCCCCACCGGGGACCGAAAACCCTCAGATTGACGTGAGTCTCCGAGACAGTGAGCTCTTGCAACCGCGACGACACGCGCGAGGACGAGAGCGTACCACAAAGCGGCGACTGCTGCGGGGCCAACCGACCATGCCCTCTACAACCAGCGCCCACCCAACAGCCTCCCTCCCCTACCAGCCTGCCATGCGAGCGAGCGTTCGGAGCCCGCGACATGCCAAGAGGCTACGGACTCGGAGTATAGTTTTATGCGACAGACCAGGAGCTCTCTGTGCTTCAAGGGGCGGAAACACTCGGAATAGCTTAGCAGCTAAAAGTCGGGAACGTGGCATCGACCAAGTGGGTCTTCCCGTGGGCGTCAGATGGAACAGGTAAGGTGGTGAAGGCGAAAGCGCGACTGGTAGCTAGAAGATTTAGCCAACGCCCGGGAGTTGACTACAGTGAGACCCTCTCAACCCCCGCCGCGCCTTGCATTCGTTTGATGCCTGCTTTTGCATGCGAGTTGCAATTAGATCTGTATCATTTTGACCTACAACAGGCGTTTGTCCAGGCCGAGCTGAAATAGGTGGTGTTGATGCGAATGCCAATAGAGCTTTATCAGGTATAGAAGTACGCCTTAATCGCAGTCTACGGTCTGAAGCAAGCGTCGAGGTGTTGGCACAGACACCTAGTCACCCGTCTGAAGAGTCTTGGGTTTGAGCAGAGCCTTGCGGACCCTTGTGTTTTGAGATTGATCAAAGCAGGGTCTGTCTCCGTTATTGCAGTCGTGCACGTGGATGACATGTTTTTGCGGTAGGACGTAAAGAGATATGTGACCGGTTTGTGAGGACTTGTGGAAAACTTGAGCTGGTGGTTTATGCGGATGCAGACTATGCTCCCAAGGAAACTAAGCCGACGTATGTATAGGGTGGACCTGTGATGCGTGGGGGTGCAGCCATCCAATGGAGTTTTAGGACGCAGAAGTGCACCACACTCTCCTCGAGTGAGGGGGAGTATGTTGCGACGGCGGAAGGTTTCAAGGAGGCACGTTTCTTGCGGTCTGCCTGGAGTTTCTCTTGCCCGTTTTTTGGGACCCGTGCATCCGGGTTTTTGAGGACAACAACGGTGCGATTCAGATGGGGGGTTGACGCCGTAGCCAACTCTAACTCGAAGCACATCAATGTACGTCACCACTTCCTGCGAGAGCTTGCCGAGAAGGGAGAGTTTAGATCCTCTCAGTTGCAGTCGAAATGCCAGCACGCTGAATTCTTGACGAAACCCCTTAGTTAGCAAGGAATCCTTCCGTTTTCACAGGAGGTTTGTCATGAATATGAGTTGATTTAGGACTGAGAGCGTGATTTTTGAGTGGACTCCTTTGATAAATTACGGTACTGCACGCGTGAAATATGGCTTTTATTTTTGAGTTGGTTATATTTTGATACCTGGGATTCTGGCGTTTGAGCTTTGAGATTCTGCTTTCGAGTTTTGATATTTTAAATTCGAGCTTTGGTATTCTGTTTTCGACTTTTGAGATGTTGGTTTCGAGCTTTGAGATTCTTTTTCGAGTTTTCAGATTCTGGTTTATATACCTGGGGATAGTTATTCGCGTTTTGATATTATATTATTGTGAATTTGAGCTTTGAGATCCTGGTTTTTACATTTATTTAATATCATATTTTTGAGCTTTTCACTTTCTGGTTTTTATATCTGAGATTCTATTTTTGTCTTTCGCTATTCTCGTTTTGAGCTTCCAGGTTCAATTTTTTAGTTTTCAGGTTAGCTTTTGAGATTTTGACATCCTATATTTTGGATTATGATACTCTGATTACGGAACATGATATTCTGTTTTTGATATTTGAGGTTTGTGTTTGAGTCTGTGAAGATCTTGGAGTTATCGTTCAACCCTGTTTCAACAGCTGACGACCGTTTGATTACTGGGGCAGACCCCCCTAGTTATGGCAGCTGAGTGGTTATTACGGGGTTGATGTTGGAGTTAAGATCACTACATTGTGTTGGTTTGGATTCAATCTGAGATTCAATTTTTGTGTGGTATTTGGGTTTTGAGTGTACTATTGAATTTGGATTCATAATTGTCTTGCTTTGAATGGCCGTGGTATGACGAGCGATGCTGTGTTATTTGGTTCCCCGAGAAGGGAGCAGAGGGGCTGTTGGGGATGCTCACGTACTCGGTGACAAGATATACATGTAACCGCATTTATTTGTTGGGGTTTCCACCGATACAATATGGATGTTTCTATATTGATGATATCCATTGGGTGATGCCTTGACTGGCCCTTCTCGTACGAGCTCCCACGGGGCGACGATAATGTATACATTTCCCTTTCTCTGCTTTTACATTAAGATGGCCCTTCTGTGAACCTATTCTTACCCGGGCGTCTGCCAGTGGATGCATTTAATAAGGGGTCCCGCAAAGGAACACGAGTACGACCCAAGCAGCCTCTTAGCACCTCGCGTCGGACGGCTTTGGGACTGGCCATTTCGCGATCTTCTTCGATTTCTGAGTTCTCCCAACTAAATTGTTTTCGTTTTGGCATATTCCGAGATCTTCCTTTCGAAAGACACGACAGCGGGACCCGACGGGATTCCCGTGTCCGTCGGCGTTCCTGGCTTGTTGAGGGCGGGTCACGATGTTGGTGCTTGGGAGCTCCGCTTGCATCAGGTGGAGCGCGATGGACTTCTCCCTACTATAACAACCTGTTACCCACAGCGCGAACGGGTTGCTCGATCATCACGACTAGTTCATCGCTGTCCCGCCTCTAACCTCTGCACGGCTTGTCGAGCGTTATCAACCGCAGGACGTGTGATAACCGTGTCTACTGGTGGACCCACCCACCCTCCCCCTCACTCACCCACCTACCACCACCACCAACACTAACAACAGCATCAACATCCACACACTCAGCCGCCCACCGACCATTATTCGACGCACCCACCCGACACCACACAGAGCACATGAGTAGGGCTGTTTGGCAGGCAGGCCTCTACAGGGGGGTGCATGTACGTCTCAAGCGCTATGGTAACACTTGGCTTCAGGAAGCGTGTAAGACTGGCCGTTTTGTAATAATGTTCGTTTTCCGTGGTCTTGACCGCATTCTCCATCGTTTTTGTTCGTGGCAAGCTCTCCCTTTAGAAGGTTGATACCGTCTAAAAGGATCGAGCCATGTACACATGGTCGGACAGCAAAACAATTCATCGGGTTGCAAAAACAAGAGTATTACGAGTGAAACCCACGCGGACTGCGATGCTTACCCTCCAGGCTTTGATACTCTACATAGATAGATCATCGTTGTCATGGTAATCACTGCTGCTGTTCACATGGGTAATATTTTGCATGCCCCACATCCCGTGTACACCATACACACTGCACTAACTGTTCATACTGCACATACCGTACACACTGTACATGTAGTTCGTACATTTCGTGCATGGAGCAAGCTTCGCCGTAATGGTACCTTGGCCCTACTTCCGCACCTGTTGCTCTGCAAGAGCAATGAAGAAAAACAACGGATTCCCCGCCCGCGTGGGTGTGATCGTAAGGAACCATTTGCGCGAATCAGCGTACGAGGCTCCATACGTTTTGCTTGCTTGGAACATACCATTTCTAGACTAACCCGGGGCGGCAACAGTAACCAATCGATCCCTCTCTTGTTGCCGAACATCCGTCCAGGCCATTGTGAGGATGCGAGGTTCTACGGTCTTGCAGAGCGACGGCCGTGCATTATAGCAAAATATATAGCATCTCCCCGTCCCGTCGTCCAATTTGTTTCAAGATTGCACCGCGCTCGCTTTCCTACGGGTGTAGCCTCAAACAACCAACGGCCCATGCGGCGGACAACTCTACCGCGGCCAAGCTCCCAGGTGCGGGCGTACGGATTCGTACATCGAAAAACCTCATCCTGAAAAATATATCATTTTCGTGCAACCCGCGGCGGCAAGCCGAATACCAGGTACACTATGAAGCTTCTCGAACGAAATTCGGCCGTCGCCAACATGGGGCATAGCAAACGATGGTAAGTGCGCAATTCTACCACGCTCCACGTTCTCCGTTACATCCTGCAACTGCCCCATTACACCACACACTTCCGGGTGGATGCACTATACTGTATGTGTCGAGGTCGATGGTACCGTCTGGATGCGCCACAGAATATATCGCGTACTCGTCCGCACGTTCAAGCAGTCCCCACTGCTATATGGTATTGCCTCGTTCTGGCCGTGGCCACCACACCTCATTCTCCAGAAAAGGGGGGGGCGCGTCTAAGCAACAATCCGTCGTGTTTTTCAAGAAATCGAGCAACGATTGAGGCACTCCTACCTGATCACAGCCATCACAGCCTTCGTTGAGCCAACCCCAGATGAGAGTCATCTTCAAGCGCTGCACAACCTGGGGGGTGTCCAAGCTGGAACAGTACATGACGACATATCGGAGGAGAACCCAGCCGCGACATTCCAGGACCAAGTCGAACACGAGCACCCTTGCCTAAGTACAGCCACCGCAGCTCTTGTTGAGACCACCCCGAACGGGGGCTATCTGCAAGCGCTGCACCGCACAGCGTGTTTCCGACTTGAACCAAGCCAAAACTGTCGCTAGGTGGGGGGGTGATTTGTACAACGCAATCGACCGCGTGGAGGATTGTCGGAAATAGACTCACTCATGGCTACTAAACCTTGCATACAGTATGTTGGGAAAATAGGCCAATTTTAACATTAATAGCACACGGGACCCGAGCTCGGAGGTTTAATATTGATATCCATCTCCAACCCACACGCATATAGAACTCTAGCCAACTCACAGCCCTACTACCGGCAATAGTAGACCCACACACCAGCACCAGACGTACGCACCAGCCCAGGTATCCCGTGTGCACCGTAACACTGTAACGCTTTTATACGACCACACTTGAAATCCGTGCCTACTTCAGGCAGAGATAGTAGAGCTCCAAGAAAGCCGTGTGGTGGACCATCAACACACTGGTCGTGCTGGGCTATCTGCCGCTGTCGTGCTGGCCGTGTGCTTCGACAGAGGTAGCGCGTTTCGGCCAAAACTGTTTCCGACCGGCGGTACTATAATACAGTAATCAACTGAGGAACTACCCAGCATCGCTGGAATACCATTGGCGCTGTACAGACGTATTCTTGATATAGAGGTTGTCCAGCTGGTTGCACGTTCCACCTTTTTCTCTAAACCAGGTGTTGGGTGAGGCATATTCCGCTTCACGTGAGGGCCCTCACAGAAAAATCAGGGGCACCCTCTACCGCAGCTTCAGTACTGTATACCAGGTACTGCTTAGCATCCAAGCACGATGCTGGCACGTTCCACCTTTCTATAGATCAGGTGTTGGTTGAGGTATGTACCGCTTCAAGTGAGGGTTCTCACGGAAAAGTCAGGGGCACCCTCTCCCGTAGCAGGCGTCACTACAGTACGGTACACCAGCTACTGCTTAGCATCCAAGCACGACGCTAGGCGGTACTGTGCTAGGTCGCGCTACGTCAGCCCGCACGACGCTATGCTAATCCATGCCATGCAAGGTCGCACCACGCTACGGCAGGCCACGCTAGGCCACGCTTCGCTATGCTACGCTAGGCCACGCTACACTATGCAATAGGCTACGCATTAGGCTACGCTACGCTGGCCCGCAATACCCTGGCCCGTGCTAGGCTGTATCGCGTTATGCTGGGCGGTGCTACGCTGGGCCGCGCTTCTCATGGCCGCGGAATGCAAGGCCGTGCTACACTAGGCCACGTTACGCTAGTAACCTAGGGCGCGCTACTACGTACTTTGATCTAGTCCGTGCCACGCCAGTCCTCGCTACACAAGGCTTCATCTGCGGTAGGCTCAATTCAACACCGGTCCGCATAATCACATACTTACATAATATAAAGTACTCACACCCATCCTATATCCATCGTACTGACAGAACCCCTACTGTTGGCCTGAGGGAAGCATTGAAAAAATCGCGTCGGCAAGTAAAGTTCAAACGGGCTCAATCACATCGCATGCTACGTTCGAGGTGCACCTCATTCTTGTGAAGCTCCTCCACAACCTGATTTTGATAAACCGTTAAAGCACAATCCGACCAACAGTCCGGTGGTCTAGTCTAGATATCCAACCAACCGGTTTGTTTGGAGGACACACAGTTGACATGCCAACGAGATCGAGTAGTGCTACGTGGGAAAGACTTCGTCAGCCGTAATCAAGGTTCGTTCCCAGCCCGTGCTGTACCTACCGTAGTACGCGTCGCATGTCTACAGTACTATCGCTCCGGAATAAACGAGAAAGGCTTCACTCAGGCTGGTCGCAAGCTGTGTCCTCCTTCCTAAACTAACGGCAATTTCGCATTTGTATTTTTATCGAAAGCTTGCGGCGAGGTCGTCGAACTCACAGCATCCAAATCTGGAACACGACCTTCAGCATACCACCTTGACTCGCAAATAGCTCATCACCCTTTACCTCGACCAACTCGGCGTGAGATGTGCCTGGTACTATTAGCATCTTCAACCCGATGCAATAACAGGAACCATTAAAAAAGAAAATGCGCCACCCTTTCCCTATGCTTTCAAGTCATATGTGAATGATTATTCAACCAAAAGTGAGATGTATGAAAACCCGTTGTCTTACATGTAACCCTGTACTTACAAGTACCGCATTCAAGACACACGCCACTGAAACCACTCAACGAAAAAAGGCTATGAACATACGTACCACTGTGCTTCCACGCCCGCATGCTGTCAAACCACAACGAACAGCTAGCTAGCTTGCGAAGCCGCAGCTCGTCTTGTTCAGAATCAAATTTGAATGTCTCGTGCAAGCCAAACACGTCAACACCTCCAACTACAGCACGTACCGCGTACGTAAACCGCTGTGGAAAACGCGTTTTGGGCCTCCAGGAACTGACATCTCTTGACCCAACATACATACCTGTTTTACTCGGGGGGAAAGTACGCGGACAAGCCGAAAACACTCCGACGATCAGTCTGGGTAGTGCACAGACGATTTTGATTGCCTCGCCGCGAAAAAGGATATTTCGGGCAGAACATAAACCAAAAACAAATAGTGTACGGGAGGGATCCTTAAAGACCCACAGTTCCCACGACAACAGCAGCAGTAGTTGACGTAAACTTAAAAGCAAATATTCTCAAAATAAAAAAGGAAATAAAAACGACGGCATGCTCCTAAAAGTCATCCCAGAACTGGGCGGGCATGGTCTTCCCCAACGCGCCCTCCCAGTGGAGGACGAACCCTACCAGGAAGCCCTCGTCCAACCTAGAGTGAGGCGAATTTTCGGAACAATGCAGGACACGCAGCGAAGAAGTGCGCATTACTTAGAATAGATACGTATATACATGTCGATGCTGTTGCACGGTAGACGGGATGCAGACACCCCTCAAGATGGAACGTTATACACGGTGTAGGTGTGCTCATGCAGTGTAAATGAGGTGGTGAAGCTCGTCTACGGCTACTACCGTAGATATCCCCCTGCCTGGATATATCCACACTTCAACCCCCTGGCGGTACGATTCCACACTTTCCCGTGCCCAAACAGGCTTGTCGACTGAAACACGGAGAGGGAGTGTATCCGTCCAAGTTCATGTCCGCGCACGAGGTTTGGTTTGTCCCTTTCAGCGGCAGCAGACATATACCGATTCCGATGACGAGCACGCAGAGCCGCCCCGAAACCGAGACTTTCATTAATTGGTACTTCATTTTTGAAAGCGCTGTGCTACCACCGCCGCCCCGCCTTCAACGATTAGTGGGCCGATAGTCTCTTCAAGACACCTATACAGTGGTTTAGTACGCCTCCAATCGCTGTTGGCTTTTTCTGGATCATCGCCTCACTACGCATCGACGTTGTTTGGCGAGTCGCATGGCGCTTGGTTGCAACTCACCGGTGCGCCTCGAAGGTGGGGTACACCTCGAACAGCGTGCTCTTGTCAACCACGCCGTCGAAGCAAGAAATAAACCAGGCCCACACGTCGCCCGCCTGCGGTGCATTGTAGAATGGAGAGATTGCAAGTAGGCAAAGGAGGTTGTCCAACCGGAAGCGAGGTCAGGGCATCGCTTCCTAGAAAATGACCTTTGAGCTGTGAGACGATTAGCTCACGCGGCCTATAGAGGGGTCCGCAATAACGACAGGGGCATTGGGTCTTGCCGACCGACTAGAACGTTTGGCTGGAAGAATCCGGTCGGTGTATTGAGAACACAAATTTCTTGGCGTGCCTCAACCGTTCGCACAGCGAACTTCAATTCCATTATCTCTCTCGGTTGAACGGATTCCGGCACTGATCTGTCTTACGCCATCCTTGCACGTCTGGCCAGCGGTAAACCCCCACGTCACACACATCCGATTACATATACACGGTATAATATCAGTGGCATAGGTTGGACAGGTCCTGAACCAGGTACCGGGTTTGGATAGCGCCCCCCGTGCGTGTGAAAATTGTGTCGCATGCGGGAGTCACGTTCAAGCGGTACTTCTCGCTAGTTTTGACCGTGAATTTTTGAAAGCAACCCGCTTTGCCTTTGGACTCATGTCGCTGCAGCAACACACGAAGAGACCTTCGCCAGCCCGCCGTTCTTTCCAAACTGCGACAAAACCGAATCGATGTGAAGTTCACCGGTGCAGCTGTACGCGATCTCCGACTTCAATTGACGAACGCCGTCATAGCGCGCCTTACCTCCTCCATGGCTTGCGCCATAGCTTGTTCTCGTGCCGTCGGTACCTGTTCGTCGACGTCCATCGGAGACGGCCCCCACGACGCCCCAACGGCGGAACTGTGAGCCTGAAAAGCGCGGAAAAGAGGAGAACAATACGACCGTCGGGGGCAAACGGCGTGTGATGGCAGCACCGTTAACACTAGTGTATGGCACAACGTTATAACCAGATAGATAGATCTGGATAAATCACGTGCCGACGAGTAGCGCAAGACGTTGTCTTCATGATCTTAAGTGGATAACATTCTCACCCGCTGCCGTGTGTTGGTTGTTGCCGCAGAGTGGGTAGACCCGGCCAAAGGAGATACACAGTACGGGAAGCAAACACGAATATATGGGGCAACAGTAGTGAACCAACACAACGGGAATTAAGTGCAAGGTATGATGTGCTGCGGTAGGCTGTGCTCACAAACCTCCTGCGTGAATAGTTGTCCATCCTGGACTTTTTCTGCTAACAGGCTCTCCATCGAATTGACGACCAAGGGTTTGATCGGCCAGTGCGTGGGATTAAAATGTGATTAAGAGGTACCAGTTAGACCACAGCTAGCGTTGTGCAAATGTTTCTGCTTTCTTCGTGAGGTCTGGGCGTGTGCGATATTATCGATTATCGCGGGGGAAAAGAGTTAAGAAGAAACGCGGCATAACCGCCGTAATGATCAAAATCTCGCGTGAGATACAGTACGGTAGTTACAGTGTCGAATACTCAAGGCGGGCAGGAAGATGGAACGTACTCGGAGCTACAAGGATATGTTTGCGGATCGTAACGCAAGCTGCTGGTTTCCCCCCCCCGTTCACCTCAGTATCTACTCTGGCTCGTCACGGACGGCGACATGAAACCATATAAGCAAACAATGGGGAAGGCGAGACCTTCAGGAGGACAAGGGATTATCACTTGGTCGCCCAAAAGGGGCAACAGTTGAATGTCGTGGTTGGGATGGTTCATCAATAGGATGGCGGGAGTGGCGATTGCTCACCTGCTGTTGCTGCTGCTGTCGCCATTGTTGTTGCTGCTGCTGCTGCTGTTGCTGCTGCTGCTGCTGCTGCTGTTGCTGCTGTTGCTGCTGCTGCTGCTGTTGCTGCTGCTGCTGCTGCTGCTGCTGCTGTTGTTGCTGCTGCTGCTGCTGTTGCTGCTGTTGCGGCTGTTGCTGCTGTTGCGGTTGTTGCTGGGGCTGAGATCCGCTCCCGGGGAAATAGCGGCTGGACAGCTGCTAAAACGATCAAAAAGTCGTCGACAGCATAACCACGCACAAAATGCTCGTCACATGTACACGTCGGGTACATAATGGCGGCGGGGATTCAGGTATCAAAGATGGGGTGGGTGTTGCTACTGTAGGGGAGGACGACAGTACGGTAAACACAAGGGGTTATTCCTTGGAATTAGTTTGATATTCATTTTCTTACTGCGCTAGGGCTGCACACCGGTTTGGGGACGATTCGCTCGAAGGTAGACTGCAATTGCAGTACCGTGGATACTTCGTGTGTAATCTGTTTGTGTGCAGGGCGGCAGTAATAAGCGGGTTGCGGTCGACGCCGAAACATGTGTAACCAATGCAAGAATGTCCAAAACGCACGAAACCGTACCTGAGCCGCGTGCTGCATCTGTGAATGGGTGAACCCCCCCGTTCTCGATGTCGGCGGTACCACCTTAGCGGTTCGGGCATATGCAGTGACGGCAAAGTATAGAACAAAAGCATAGTCAGTTGTGCTCAAGGCACCTGCCTGGATCTCGATCATAGTGGCATTTTCCCAGAGCATAGTCGTGCAGAAGCATCATCATAGAAGTCCCCTGACAGCTGAATCCTGGCCAAATGTGTTGCGACCGTGCTTACGATTAACCACCACATTGCTTACCTGTTTGTTGGTACTGCTGCTGCTTCTGCTTCTGGGGAAGCTGTGGCCGCGGCGGTGGTGCAGCCGCAGCCGTTACTGCTGGCGCCCCGGCCCCACCAACAGCTGGAGCCCGTCTCCGTTTCAGGGGCTCGTCGCTTGATGGACGTGAGGAGGGCCACCTGCAATATCTGCTTTTTTACTGGAAGCTCGTGAAAGCTCCATGGAAGCTTCCATCGCTTCTATGGAAGCTTCCACGGCTTCCACGTGAGCTTCCATCGCTTTCATGGAAGCTTCCACTGCTTCCACGGAAGTTTCCAGCGCTTCCATGGAAGCTTTCATGGATATGGTGGAAGCTTTCATAGAAGCGTGAAAGCTTCCATGGCAGCTTTCACACTTCCATGCCATGGAAGCTTCCGTGAAAGCTTCCGTGGAAGCTTCCGTGGAAGCTTCCGTGGAAGTACCTTCCACGGAAATTTTTCGTAGAAGCTTCCAGGGAATTTTCTTCCACGGAATCTTCCACAAAATTTACTTTAACGGTAACTTTCACGGACGCTTTCGTGGAATTTATTTGCTTTCACGGAAGCTTTCGCGGAAGTAAATTGGCTTTTATCGAAGCTTCCGTGTAGGTAAATTTGCTTCCACGGAAGCTTCCGTGAAAGATTTCACGGAAGCGTTTGTGGAAGCTTTCACGGAAGCTTTCGTGGAAGAAGTCCAGCTTCCACGGAATATTGCACGGAAGCTTTCCCTGACGCAAGCTTGCTTTAACCGAAGCTTTCAAACTGGAGTAAATTTGCTTCCGCGATAGCTTTCACGGAAGCTCTCACGGAAGCTTTCACGGAAGCTTTCTTGGAAGTAAATTACTTTCACCAAAGCTTTCGCGGAAGTAAATTTGCTCCCAAGGAAGTTTTCACGAAACCTTTAACGGAACCTAACCCTAACCCTAACCCTAACCCTAACCCCTAAACGTTCGTGGAATCTTTCGTGGAAGCCACTTCCATGGAAGCTTTCGTGGAAGTTACCTCCATGGAAGCTTTCGTGGAAGCTTCCGTGGAATCTTTCGTGGATGTTACCTCCATGGAAGCTTCCGTGGAATCTTTCGTTGAAGCTACTTCCATGGGAGCTTTCGTGGAAGCTTCCGTGGAAGCTTTCGTGGAAGCTACTTCCGCGGAAGCTTTCGCGAAAGTTTCCGTGGAAGCTTGCGGGGTTTGTTTCGCGTAGAAGCTTTCATTCCATAGCTTCTATAGAAGCTTTCATGGAAGCTTTCATGAAAGCTTCCATGCAAGCTTCCACCGCTTCCATGGAAGCTTCTGGTTTTGTTTTGCGTGGAAGCTTCCATATATGGAAGCTTCCACAGCTTTTATAGAAGCTATCGTGGAAGCTTTCTTGAGCTTCCACGCAAAAAGGAAGTAGTGCAGGAGACCGCGTGAGGAATGTCCATCGGATGTTGCCTGCGGAGTCGCCCCGATTATCAAGGCAGCGGGGATCAAAGGTAGGCAAACTAATCGGGTGGCCGGATTTACAATCCGGGAGCTCGGTCGCGCTTGCTCTTGCGTCGGGTATATTCCATACGAAAGCTCACAGTACTAGAATACGGACACCTGCCTAGCAGAATCAGAATCATACAAACGTGTTCAACAGCCGTGCGCGCAGGCATTCATCATTTTACCCGCAATTATCACATATTACACCTGCGTCAACATCTGCTGGTGTTGCTGTTGCTGCAGCGGTTGCTGTTGTTGCTGCTGCGGTTGCTGTTGTTGCTGCCGTTGCTGTTGGTGCTGAGATTGTTGTTGCTGCTGTTGGCGCTGCTGCTGTTGTTGCTGTTGCATCTGCCGAAGCCGTTGTCGCTGCTGCTGCTGCTGGGATCCGGGAACTGATGGGATATTCATCCCTTGGTTCGCCGCCTGAGATGCCGTTGCTCCGGTACCCGGCGCCACATTGCGGTTGTCGCTC
Organism: Undaria pinnatifida; assembly: GCA_012845835.1. Lineage (NCBI taxonomy): Eukaryota > Phaeophyceae > Laminariales > Alariaceae > Undaria > Undaria pinnatifida. Next base: position 6,016,203 of record JABAKD010000005.1, read on the forward strand.
GCTCTCCTCTTACCCATTGCGACTATGCAAACCCTGCGTGTCGGGTGGATTATGGTTTCGCCGTTGGTGACGGTTCGAGCGGGGAGAAGGGGGGAGGGGGGAGGGGGGCGGGGCATCTCTGTAACGAAACGGAGCATGGGTGGAGATGGTCAATGTACGCAATACCAGTACCAGGTGAGTGTTTGACATGTCGATCACGGATTCGTTGCATCAACAGTAAAACGATCGACAAGCGGGAGAGAATCAGATTCTTTACCACCCGAGCCCATATTTGGAGTTTACATGCATACTCTATGCAGCCCTAGGTGCCCTTATGCATCTGAAGCGCGCTTAGTCCTTGTATCGAAACAATTCTTCTTTATATTCGCGGCAAGCTTACGTTTTGGAAATGCGCGGCATATATACTCGCTGCGATGACAGTGATGGGCTTCTGCTAGCAAGGCGTGCTGTACAGCAGGTTTCGCCAGCCAGCTTCCTCGAGCAAAACAATTGTGGGGGGTATGCTGATGGTAAACCAATCCAAGCATACCAGTAATATCCGCCTCTTTATCGAAGACGGCCAATAGGCACCATATGTAATTATTGAAGCCCATACACTATACAAGGTATTTTTAGGGTCTGTAGTTTCAGTCCCGGGAAAACAAATGGATCTCTTCTTGTGGACACTGTCGAGTGGAGAGCACATGCAAATGTGTTGATATATGATGAGCGCGCGCCCAGCATGGTTCGATGTGAGTCAACGACCAGGAGATAAAGGGCTGAGTACAGCATGCAAAACCTCTCGGACGAAGTCATCGCCGAAACGACGAACCAAAGTGCGATGACAAGGCGCATGAACGCATGCTCCTTGCACTACTGCCAGTGATCGACAATTGTCGCAGGCGCACCGCGAGAAGTTAATGTGCGTGAGACCGGCGCGCTTTCAACGGTACGCTTTCAAGCAAGTATAGGAAGCGCTACCTGCTGAATCAAATCCGCTCTCGTGATATAGCCAACAGCCACTGAATTGCTCGGGCCATAGACTATGCCTGACACCGGATACGTTCCAGACTTAACCGGAAACCGCAAGACTGCCAACCAGTGCCGGTACAGTATGACCCCACAAGACTCGAACGATGGCGGCATCTACAGGGGATTTCGGCATCGCTTTCCAGCCCAAGTCGCCCGCGTCGAGGAGATGGGCCCAGATACCAGATGAAGGCAGTCACTCAGTCAGCCCTTTTTTTGGCCAGCGATACACCCGTCGGTACTCTGCCCTTCTCCGAATCTTTGGCGGTCGATTGCTAGTGGTAACCTCGTGGTGTAACTACTACTCTGATACCTGATACCAGTATGTAGTAAGCAAAGTCTATTTCGTGATGCGTTCGAGCTCAGAAAGTGATTGTTTCTTGCCAAAAGTGCAAGAGGGCGCGTTGGCGAAGTTCGGCGCAAACCAACGAGAAGTGGCAATGCTGAACCCTTTGCGCAAAACAAATGAAGGTATGTAGTGGGAGGGGAGAAGGGTTAGCACCCACCTGTGACCACTGCTTGTCCCGAAAGTCGCTGAGGGTGAAACTTCCTACGAATGGAACTGGAAAGTAAGCGCGATGACAGAAAGCTTAGCAAAAAATGTGGGTACAACAGCACAGCATATTAGTACTGCTAGTACAGAGTTACCTGGTACTGTTTTTGTCAGGCAGTTTGTTGCCCGTTCACGTACTATTACGGAGATCCACTGTTGACAGGGGTAAATGCTTATGGGGTCAGAGCTCTGTCAATTCTTCCTCTAAACCCGTAAACGATAGCTTTGATTGTTTGCATAGACCTTACGGTCACGGCGCAAAAAAATAAAATAAACAATATCATGTTCTCGCCGAGATATTGCGAAATTATGGGAAATTTCCGGTGAATTTTTCGCAACATGATGAGGCATTTACCCCTGTTAACAATGGATCTCCGTAATAGTGGTTCACTACGACAAAGAGAATAGCACCATTTACTGGCTGTTGTGTCGAAAAATTGATGCTTCGTTCTTGCTGCAGCAGTATTACTCTTAGTGAATACCTTAGCAGCAGTCGGCCGCATCGTGAGCCTTCCCGTCACTCTCTTTTCTTTCGAGATCTGTCGCGTGTGGCGCCCCCCCTCGTGGCGCAAGCGACCACCCCAATGCATGTATCCTTCATGCCTTTGTCTACTGCTGTGTACCATGTTACACAAAAGATACAGATCAAGGACCCAAATAATAGCGTAAATTAATTGGAGGTGCATTTCGTTGCTGTGGCCTTGAGTCCATGGGCTGCTCTTTATGCTTTCCGTTGTATCATACGAAGTACTTCGTATGATATCAGTCTCGCTTCGAAGCAATAGCCTAAACACATAGACTATGTGTACGAGCGAGCTTGTAATCGTAGAGCAATACAATCAGTGGTCAAATCCGACCAGAGTATAGTCTAGCGATAAAAGGATACGCCAGCACGAGGGACAACTTTGCGGTTCGAGATCGAGGTATAGTTAGTAATGCTAGGGTATGGGGTACGGCAGGACCCCTGCACCTTCCACCGATAACCACGAACACTGCTGCTGTAGCATACCTGGTGTGAAGTTGATAGGGAAACATCAACAACAAGAGCGTTTCGCAAGGAAAACGCGCTATCACAGAGCAGGCTTGAAGCGCTGCAACCTTCGGGATGGCGATATTGGTATCATAGTAGATTGCTGTTGTGCACGAGTACATACCAGAGGCAGGAGCAGTGCCCCTTGGAACGGTAGCCTTGCGGGTGGTGCTGCTCGTCTAGCCGAGCGAAGCAAAGATTTGCCCGTGCAACATCACACAATGACTTTTTCCTGCCGAGAAAGAACGCTACCCGTCGCACTGTATATATCATACTTCAAGTAAGTATCCCAACCGCACGTTTTACGTCTCTGTTCCTGTGGCACATCCGTATACGAGGTACATTCCCCAAGGCCGTGCGTTCATGCTCCTGGGGACGAGGCAAGCGTTTCCGTGGCAACGAGCAACGAGCACGAGCACTTTGCAATCGGGAGCATCTCGCCCTCGCAGTTGTTCGCAAGTGATTTGCTCTTTAAGCTGGAGGCTCCCCCCTCCTAGGAACTAGCGGGGTCCACCTCTCAACACCGTGCGGTGGGCAATCCTTATTATACCGGATTTACTATGCTACACGCCTACCCGCCAGAACCTGCTGTGAGAGAATCCACGGGCGCAAAGTCAACCTTTCCAACGCCCAATGAGCATGGACCGAGGCAGCCAAACCTGAAAGAAGGATGTCCGACGCGGACGTAGAAGGTTACAGAGCTCGCAGATGAAGAGAGGTGGTGACGGTGGTGAAGGGCCAAGCGTTGAAGTCGGGGCAGGTCCGAATTCAAAGCTCTGTCGTTGCGTGCTCGTGAAAAAAGAGCGAAAAAAAAAGATCTTGCTGGCTTTTGTACATCGCTGGAAGGCGGCATTGTAATGGGGTTTTTTTCAAAAGTACTTCCTAGAAGCACGAACGACAGAGTTCAGCCAGCTGTCAGCTGTCACACCTCAATAAGCTCTGAGCTGTTGTGTCACGTTTCAAGAACTCCAGGGCTTCCCAGAAGGCACTCTCGTGGGGTCCCTGCAACTAGACGTGAGTCGCAGAGCGCTTGGTAGATTGAATCGGGTTGTCATCACACCGTTCGATAGAACCGACGCTCGTTTAGTGGTAATCGTACCACAGCAGCTGACCATACTAGAGGTATCATAGCGAGCGTTGGACGAGTACAGATATGCTTGCTGCTCCCCACATACAACCCACCGCCTGTAACCACGAGTGGGTACCGCTTTAGACTAACGCAGGTACGGTTCGTGTGCAAGCTCCTTTCAGTGCGTTCGCAATGGGAACAGATCAATATGATATAGCATGATATGCCCCGGCGCTCCTTTCGGCGAGGTGCTGCGAGCAAGAAACAAGTAGCGCACCCTTAGACTACTCGTACAGCGGCATCAATTTTTTATCGAACACAGAAGGACATTATCATGCATTATCATGAGGCACAGATCTCGGACAGGTCATGATCTACTACACTAACTGTAGATCTTCTACAGCAGTAGTAGATGATCCTGTATCTTCCGTAATGATATCGTATGCTGTGCAGGATGTGTATATGGAGTACGGATCCAACCCAGAAAAAAACATATGCTAGATCATGCCGATCGTACGGCCCCCACCCGGTGACATGAACTACTGCTGTAGAACATATAATACACATGTAGACTACAAGTAAATCTTCCTTTCCTTGGCATATCTACAGCAGTACAGGCATTGTAGATCATCAAGCGGGAAGTAGTGATCTGTCCATTGTACATCTCTGCCTGGCATATTAATTTTCTGCTGTTGCAACAACTGGTATGATACACGTTTTTCGCGCAAAAAACAAGCGAGCATAACGTCCAATTTACGAAGTATGACACCTGGTACGATGCATGATCGCGTACTGCTGTGTAGAGTGTAGAATAGCTCTTTCTGTCTGCTGCATTCCAGCTGTCGCCACTTAAACTGCTATACGAAGTATATGGCATAATACGTACATAGAGCTATCAGACACATCGTATCACACCGCCCTTTAAAATGGGCATGGACCGCGATAGACAATCTAAGCCATCCCCAATACAAGGCTGACGACGTTTATAAGTAATTCATATCGACGGATGGCAAACACGATCGTAGTATAATAGTATTCATGGTGCCGGTCGCGCCGGTGGTCTAGTGGTTAGGCCATTTCTTATACAGTCGGATTCCGCCAGTCGAAAACGGCCCTTTTCGACTGGACTTTTCTTCGACTGGATTCTTCTGGTCCTTCTTCTTATCGTCAGTCGAGTCGATTTTATAGCTTTTGTGCTCTTCCTAGAGGCGGTTGGCGTGCGGGAGTACTGCTGTAGAGCAGGCGAAATCGGTTGGCAGCTCTGTGCTTCGCGCTTTCTCCGCGAGCAACGGCTCGACGAACCTTCATCCCAGCGAGTTGGTGACTTTGGGCTTAGCCGAAAGCCGCCAAAGCTACGTTCGTGGAGTTGCACTCAGCCGAAAGCCGCCAAAGCTACAAGAAGGCGCAGCCGTTGTTGGCAGCATGAGATCGAGACCGCGCGCTGCTGGCGAGCGGAACTAGGAATGCGCCACGCTGACTTGCTGCGACAAGCAACAGCAGGGATAGCCAAGCCAGCGTCAGCGCCTTGTATGATACTGCAGTGTGTACCTGGTATGGGTGTGTGGCCGCGTGGCCGTGTGGGTGTGTGTTTGGTGGTGGGATGAGCGATGCGATCGGTTCAAAAAACACGTGTAAAACCTTTTCGACTGATTTCTTCGACTGTAGGATCCAGTCGAAAAAATCGAGTTTTTCGACCGGATCCGCCAGTCGGAATTCTCCGTCGAAAAAAGTTTAGTCGAAAAAGCCCTCTTTCGACTGTGTAAGAAAGCCCGATTTGGGCTTCAGTCGAAAAAGGCCGCTTTCGACTGACAAATCCGACTGTATAAGAAATGGCCTTACCCTCGAATACTACTAGCGTTGGTCCTTGAATCCGATTCCCACCGTGGTAGGATTTTGAATTTATTTGCAAAAATGCAAGATAATAAAAAAAATCAAGTGCTGAGAACGTGTGGGTAGGCACAATTCGACGCGAGTCGACGAGGGAAGAGAAGGCTGAAGTATTTTGGCGATAAAAATAAAGGCACATACCGTAGTGGAGAGGGGAGAGGAGGGCCCGCTATGTGACCCCGGATCTGAGCTACTACTACTGGGAGGGAGCGAGAGAGTGGTGCGAGGATAATAAATGGGATGAAGAACAAGATAAAATAAAAATTAAACTTGTTGGTCGACAACGTGTGCCGTATTCCTCACCCGTTCGTGAGGAACACATATCGGCAAACTGCTGCTGTGTGCTGTCGTTTGCCCCCATCGTGTCTCTCGTCTCCCGTGAGTGGTACTGTTTTTGTGCGAGGGGAAAAAAAGTTTGCAGGTACAAAACTAACACGCCATGAAGTAGTCCCTGACGAGGTCAGTATGGTATATCTGATTGGTTTTTTTTTCCAGTGCCCAGACCACCCTATCAAATGAGTGCCTTGGTATGGCATGAATAATCGAAAAAGAAACACGCTGAAAACGAAAGCAACACGGTAGGGCAGAGAAGTACACTTGGATCCGGACACTTGACCACAAACTTTCCCCCCCCGCCTCCACTGGAGTGCCGTTGGTTTTACGCATTCGTTTAGTTGGCTGACTGCGTGAATGTGTTGTGTCCTGTTGTGTCCTGTCGTATTTTTGCATGTTTTGGCTGTTAAGTAGTATCCCCGTTACTCCATCTGGAAGTGGCCACACCAGAAAACAAATGTATTCGTCATCCATATGACAGATAGTACGCACAATGTGCGGATGTCCGCCGGACAAGTGGTTCTTGGTAGGATGCAGCTCACCCTTCTCGCGACTGGGCAGTTCGCGCTTGGTGCACGCGAGGTCTGCCTGGTCGGTGAAAACCCGACGTGCGCCGTCCCGATTTTGTAGAGATGCGAGGGCCTATGGTCTTAAGACTACGGCTATGCATGAAATGAGTACACCACCCCCCACCCTCTCCCCTTCTCCCATTCGTTCACCCCCACTGCCCCCCCCCGACCACCTCCTTCCTCCTCCCCTCCCCCCTCGTCGTTCTCTCCCCCCACTGCACCCCCCCCCCACCTGTCCCCCCGTCCCCCGCCCCTCCCCCTTCACCCTTCACCACTAACTGAATATTTCGCAGGCATGTATGGAGTGGACGGAAATATTTGGCGATCGTCCCACAAGGCATGCTTCTGGAGATTTCACAGCAGTTAGTCTTGGTTCGGCCGCGCCGGGCTAAAGGGACGCGAGACTGTATGCTGTGGCTGTGATGGATTGGATATGCGTGTTCGTCAAACGTACTCCGGGTGGGTGCTACACTATAGGTCCAAATACATTGAAAGGCCGTCGTAATAACGGCAGGCTCGCTCGCATTGTGGGAGGCACCACTCTTAAGAGCTTTGGGTAATGAAAATGCGCTCGGCAGCGAGTACTCAATGTGTAGAACCCTGTGCTCAAAGTTGGTGTGGCAATAACGTATGAAGACTTGCTCAGATTGGGCGCTTATTGTTGGCATGCCTGTATTGTAGTGCTGGAGATGTAGTTGATGCTTGTGCTAATAGTCGAGTAATGGGCATTCTGTCGTTTTTCACGCGTTCTACGATGGGATTGTATTAGTCCTCTGTAGAGAACACTTTTTCTCGCTGAAGGGATTAATCAACCGGCGAACTCTCCGATGTCGTCAAAATGCTAGTTTTTTTTCAAAATTGGTGTTCGTATTTTCCCTCCAACGACACGCTTTGTACGACGCTGGTCACGGGTAGGGCCAAACATCGCCGTCGAGCCGGTTCGGGTCGGGTTGGGGTGCGACCCGTGACGTTTACAAACCTCCTGACCGACGCAACCCGCAAGATTCACAAACTTCTGATCCGACCCGACCCGACCCGACCCGACCCGACCCGACCCGCCCCGACCCGCCCCGACCCGTGAGATGTGAAAACTTCCCGACCCGTTCCGACAAGGCTCGGCCCGGCCCGACCCACCATATTCCCTTTTTTTGGCCGTGAGATATCGGGTCATGTCGCGGGTCGGTTCACCTCGGCCGGTGATATTGATCATCTCGACCCGCGATCGACCCGCGGATCCGGCCGGCGAGTCGACACTTATCAAACTACTGTACTAATATTCAGCAGTAAGTTGGGTACCCCGGCGTGACGTGCGGCCTGACTGTAAAGGGGTATGGAGGATACTGACAGGTATATCTACGTTTGGCGGTGTTGTAATGTTTGAATAGGGTGCCGAAAGAGTATTGGCACCCGAGAGGCCTTCGGGCTCGAAACAGAAAGTTTTCAATATGTCAGGTCCGCACGTCAGAAGTGAGATTTTGAACACCTCTTGACTCTTGACCCGATCCACCCGGACGCGTGTGTATTGTCTTCACATTAAGTCGGCTCTTTCTACCGAGCGTGAGGTTTTATTTTCCGGATACGATATGACCCGACCGACCCGACCCGACACGTGAGAACGTGAACACCTCATAAACCGGCGCGACCCGACCCGTGAGATTTTAACACCTCCTGATCCACCCCGACCCGACCCGACCCGACCCGACTCGTAGGGTTCTGACAACGTCCTGATGCGCCCTATGGCCGGCCCTGGAGATTGTAGCTCTGTTTCTAGGTCACGGCCTAGATTTCAGGGGAATTGCGTACTTGTAGTGTGATGCTGTCAGCATCATTATCATCCTCAGATGTGACGCATGCTTCTACCGGTATACGCGTATTTATTTTGTTTTTGTTGTCCTGTTTTTTCCTTGTCGTATGTTTTGGTTGGTCTATGTCCTGCTTTCCGTATCCAATACGTTTGGTATTGCATTGGCTAATCGCATAAATCTGCGACATTGTTTTTCTGCTTTCTCACCCTTTGTGATCACGGAGAGTGCTTTGAGGTGAAGAACGTACGCACACGGCCACGGCCACGGCATTAATAGCAGAATACCGCCTTTTTCCCTTCTCACTTACTAGTAGTATAGGCCACTGGAACGAGTGGCTCTGTGCCTCGCTCAGAAACAGACCGAAATAGGTTTCTCTGGCGCAGCGTCACACACAAACTTGTTGGTACTGGTAGTGCATATTCCGCCATTTCGAAAAGCAGAAATGGATAAGGTTGTAACACAAGTGGCGTGTCTAGACCTATCGCGAGACGTAAAAGCGACCCCGCCGCCTCCCGTATCCCTGATCCCAATGCTGCTACCGTTGCTGCTGTTGCGGCTGCCGCTGTTGCGGCTGAGTGTCGCTTCGCACTTGACAACTTTCGTGTTGGGGGGTCCCCCATACGGAGAGGGCGCCTGGCTTTCGATTTCATCTCCCTTCCCATCACCGGTGGCATGCACCTGGTACACGTGTGACCTCTAACCCGCCCCCACGCCGACCTGAGCCTTTCTAACTGGCCCTGATGTGTAATTGGCAAACTGCAAGGCCCACCAAGACCCTGATCACACATTGCCCACAAAATAGTGTTGTCAAGTGGTTTTAGCGTGGCCAACGGTGTGCGAAACAAGACCGTACAGCGTGGGATCAGGGTTTTTGGTAGTCCCTGCCGGCCGCTAATCCCCACCCCAATCGCCGCTTTGCAAGTCCTCTTCATCTACTGCACCACTGGATTTTTCAGCGGTGTCCGCACCACAATTCCCCAACCCCTGTCCCCCCTCACCCCAACCCCTACCCTACCCCCTACCCCAAGCCCAACCCTTGACAACAACGTCAACAGTATAATGCCTCGGTTGCTTTGCGAAACCTTTCATCCGATTTACCACGGGCTGTATCAGCGATGCCCCTCCCACCCCCCGAAGTCCACCCTCCTCCCCAACCGAGATGGTGTTCTAGTCGGGTCATCTTTAATTTGCGGATTAGAGAACCCCACCTCCCCACCTCCGCCGAAGGGAGATGATGTCACGTAGCATGCATATGGCAAGGCAGCCACGAGGCAGTTACATGTAGGGATGCGAGGGTCTACGGCTATGTATGAAATGAGTACCCCCCCCAACCTCCCACCCCACCCCCGCCCCTCCCTCCCGACCCCCTCGACAACGCCAACAACAACAACACCGTCACGATCGCTTTGCATCTTGTCCTTCGTCCCGCTGCACCAGGGTCCAACTCGTCGGTGTCCGGGCTGAGGTCTCTGCTGCCGTTGCTAAGTGCCATGGAGCCACGGGCGGCGTAGGAAGTGTCGCCTTTTCGATTTTTCCAGCAAGGATAGTTTCGCTGCTTTTCAGGTGCGTGTTGTGCGTGTCCATGATTTATTTTGGTTTGATTTGGAGCTTCGGGCATGATCTTGGGTGTTGGGTCGGGGTTGTTGTGTGCGTGAGTTTATGGTCATGTCTGTGTTTAAGTCTATGCGTTTTGTGTGTCTGCGTCTGTGTTTGTGTCGTGGTGTATTTGTATTTGTTTTTGTTTTAGTAAATTGTTCTTCTTACAACGTCAGCTGTGAGTTCGGCAAATTTAGGGTCGATACTCGTCTTTGCAAGCTGCTCAATACACCGGTCGCTCGTTTTGAGTAAGTTTTCCATGAGTCAAAATCTAATCAACAGTACAGTATATTGGACTTTTATTCCTGCTGTGAACCCTGATGAAGACATCAACGTGTTAGGTGAAATAGATATCAACGCTGACGTATAACATCGAATAAATGGTAAAGTATCCTTTATTATTGTCATCATTTATCTAGGTACTACGATATGTTTTAAATATTTGTTCATCTGTGTAGATTTATCTGTATCTCTGTCTCTTGCTCTGCGATTATCCTGTACTCTTGCCTCGTCTTATCTTGTCCTATTATATCCTACCCTATCTTATACTATCCTGTCCTATCCTTTTCTGTCGCCTTGTGTACTACCCTACCCTACCCTACCTTACACCCTGCGATACCCTGCCTTACCCTACGCTACTCTACCCTACCCTACCCTACCTTGGTTTACTCCATCTTCTTTTATCTGATTCTGGTTTGACCTTACTTGATATACAACTGGTATGCTGAATGTTCCCGGGATTTGTATTGCAAGGGAGCCTCGTGCATACGGATGTATGGGTGGTCTGCCTCATATAGATATCGTACGCTACGATTAAGGTGCACCTAATTATGCTGAGGCTGCTCGCTTGAGCGGCTGCCTACTCCACCTAACGCTGATTTTGATTAGAAAATGAATATGCAACTCGATGAATGACCTCACGGGCTAACCCTAAGTATCTAGCAAACAGTTAGTATCGAAACGGACAGAAATTGATTCGAACGGTGTCGAGTAGTTTATTCATCAGCTAACGAGCCCCGTGAGCAAGAAAAATGTAGCCAAGACGTGCTGCGCGTGTCGTGGCACGTGCCGGTTGCACGCTTTCTGGCGTATTTCCCCCCCCTCGTCTGCCATGCCTTTCGACCAAGCGCTTCACTATTGTATTTGTATTATTGTTTTTTACACTCCGTCGGATGGATAAACACGAATCTTGATCTCCTCACGCAACAATGTGTTTTTCGCACTCAGAAAAGCGCGTTGGTGCAAGGTTGAAACCTGTCCGTCGAGTTTGCCGGCGATACAAAACCATCGTCCTTCGTGCTAGTGTTGATATTCCGGCTTTCCGCGTAGTTGCCGGCGATACGACGCAGACATGCTTAGTGAGCCTTAATTTTTCTATTTGAAATATCAGTGTCCTGTGGATTGCCCACGGTATAGCGCATGTATAATTAGTTAATGCTCAAGCTTCCTATGAACAATTTGGTATTGCTACGAGCGAGCTCGAGTTTCTGATTTACACCCCGCGCCAAAAGGTAGCGACCCCTTTCCAAGTGGCTGGCCGTTGCGACCGCCCACCGCGGACCGTAAAGAACCAACATATACACGCACAGATTGACGGGAGTTTGCTACATTTTATTCGTCACAGCACATCGAAGTATCTCATGCAACGCGCCGATTTTCACACTTGGACTAAAATCACGTGGTACAAGGGAAAAACTAAGCAGTGGTCAAAATATGTAAATACAAGCGCTCCGCTCCGCGGGCGGCTGACGCCGCCCGCTACGCTCGCGCAAGGAAGATTTCAACTAAATGTGAAGGGGGCAGAGAGAAGAGGCCCATGATTTAGTGCAACTAGCGATTTGATAATGCCAAGAGCTACTTGTGCGGAGCTGATTGCCCTGTCTGTGCTGTGCTGTTTGTTGGCGATGTCACGTTCTGATTGGCAGAAGTGCGGATGTAATTTGCGAAGAAAAAATTGCGAAGAGAACCGAGATGGAGAACAAAATCAACGACGAAAGCAAAAAGACGAGTACACGCACGTACTATCGGCACCTGGTACCTGGTACTTCGCCTAATACCTGGTGGTACTCTGTGTGGTTCTAAGAAAAGCACAGGACTCCGCTCCACGGGGGGCTGACGCCGCCCGCTACGGCCGCCCGCTACGCTCGCGCACAGAAGAATGAAACATGTGTAAAGGGGGCAGGAAGACGAGGCCCGCGATTATTTGGTGCGAATATCGAATTGATTATAATGCCAAGAGGTGCCTGTGCGGAGCTAATTGCCCTGCGCTGTGCTGTGTGCTTGTTGGTGTCACGTTCTGAACGACAGCACGTGCTATTTGCGGGGGAGGGGGGGGGAGCATGGGGACCGAGAGGACAATCAACTGAAGAAAGCAAAAATACGAGTACACAACGCGTGCATAAACCTGGTACCTGTATCATACCTGGTGCTGCTACTGCTATATGTTCAAAAGAACGCACAGCGCCGCACAACACAGCACCGCAGAACGAAGGGCAGGGCACGGCACCGCGCTGCGCTGCGCTGTGCTGCGCTGTGCTGCTGAGCTATATTTAGCCGGGCTGACCTGAGCTGGGGGTGCATTGTTCATGATCCAACAACGTGATATGTACAAAGAAACCTGGTGTATGTAGCATTAATAGTACCGGTACGTGGTATGGTACTTCGAACGTTACTGGCATGTATGTACGAACTAGTAAAAGTACAGCAAAGCACGCAGCATGGCAAAGCACGGCAAATCACACGGCGCTGCGCTCTGCTGAGCTAGGGCTGCGGTGCGCTACAGAGGTGAGCTGCAGGGCACGGCAGGGCATCGCAGGGCACGGCACTGCACGGCGCTGCGCTGCTGAGCTATAGCGCTGCGGTGGGGTGCTGGGCGATATCTCAGCTGATGAAACTTCGTGCCACGTACAAAACATATTGCGGAAATCAACGAAAATCTAAAGAATGACCGTTCGGCAAGTAATGCACAGGCGGCAAATTAGCGGCAAATGGTAGGGAGTAGGAAGTTCAACTTTTACTAAACAAAAAGGAAGAAATGATCGCGAAAAGGTTCAAAATCGTGTTGGCAGAAGAACCAAATTTGCAGGAAGCAGCTGAAAGGAAACAACCGGCGAAACGAGCAGAAACAAAAGCAATAAAGGCCGAGCAAGAAGCCAAAGAAAAGCTGGACCGTTCCGCAAGTAGTCCGACCCCAGGAATGCCAGGGATGCACCACCCGAGCACTCTCAGCAGAAAGAAGTTATTAAGTATATTTGAATCAAGTTAATAATTGGACAAAGGCCTGAAGCATAGGCACAGTGTGGATACTAGCAGTAGTGCAACACCCGCTAGTCAGCAGCCGCGGATAAAAAAAAATCAAGCGTTCTTCGTGAGGCTAGGGCGGCAAAGCCACCGATTTCAACCCCGACAACCGCACACTCGTATGCGCGTGCGTGTCGATCGGGGTGGCCACCTGGGTTGTAATTAGGGTTGTAAGGTGCGGTTGAGGAGTGGGAGTATCACCAACAAACCAGAAGCAAAAGCGACACCCAACCGTAATTTTCGAGGGTGTGTTCGGTACGACATCAATACCCGTATCGGACATTTCGGTAAGCTCCGTACGGCATCAATACCGGTACCGGACACCTCGGTAAGTTCAGTACGACATCAATATACCGGTACCAGACACTTCGGTAACTTCGGTACAACATCAATACCGGTACCGGACACTTCGGTAGTTCGGTACGATATGGATACCGGTACCGCCGATACCGGTGCTGACTTTCATAACCGTACCGGGCAAGTTCGGTACGACATCAATACCGGTACCCCCGGTACCGGTATGGACGTTTGTACCGGACACTTTGGTAAATTTGGTACGACATCAACCCCGTACCGCCACATTATGACATGAAAATGTGGTTGGTTCTTACGCGATCCGGTTCCGATCTTCTGGTTTTTACTTTTCGATCTGAGAACTAGATCGTTTCTTTTATGCAGTCCGACATTATTGCAAAATTGGACGGGATATGATACTATTTTAGAATCCGATGACCCAAGCCGTCAGACCTTATGTTCCAGACCGGTTGAGGTCCTCAAGTGGTTAATATGATTGTTTCACGAGTAGCTTCGTTTTAGTACTATTAATAGCGCCTAGAAACGTTTGGTCGGGTTTCGCGAACGAATGCCTTCGAAGTCATGTTGCGGGTGAGATATTGAGTTCTCTGACGATTCGGCCTGTCCGATTCTCAACTCCAACAATGGCATAAGTCTTTCATCAGGTAAATATGTAACTGCAGAGCCTGGACAGCAGCCGTACGGGGTGCACACAGATGTACGAGTAACGATCGCGATGCGTTGGACTAGGAATACAAACACGATGCGAATGCGATGCGCGAACGCAGCAACGCGTCACGCCGTAGCCACACTATACAGCTAGCTGTCGGTGGACGCGGGCTCGGACCTAGAAACCAAGAGGAGCAGCTCACCCTGCGCGCTTCTTTTGTGGCTACGTATCGTATATGCACGAGAGTACACCACAGCAACAGCACACACGGTACGTACCGAGGCATACCGACGGTATTACGAGTACAGGAAACTTCGGTAAGTTCGGTATGACATCAATACCGGTACCGGACACTTCGGTAACTTTGGTACGACATCAATACCGGTACCGGACACTTGGGTAACTTCGGTACGACATCAATACCGGCACCGGACACTTTGGTAGCTTCGGTTCGACATCAATACCGGTATCACCGGGACCGGTACAGACTTTCATATCAGTAACGGACAACTTCGGTAAGTTCGGTACATCAATACCTGTACCGGGCAAATCGATAAGTTTGGTATGGCATCCATACCGGTACCGGGTTCTTCGGTAAGTTCGATACGACATGCATACCGGTACCGGACACTTTGACTTCGGCACGACATCAATACCGGTACCGGACACTTCGGTAACTTCGGTACGACATCAATACCGGTATCGCCGGTACCGGTACAGACTTTCATACCAGTAACGGACAACTTCGGTAAGTTCGGTACATCAATACCGGTACCGGGCACTTCGATAAGTTTGGTATGGCATCAATACCGGTACCGAGTACTTCGGTAAGTTCGATACGGCATCCATACCGGTACCGAAAATAACGGTACCGTACCGAACACAAGCTTGGTAATTTTCGACCAGAAAGAAACGCTCTCCGCGCCGCATCTTTCGCTTTGTCGGTTCTTTCTCTCATCGTATTCTGAGTACAATATGTGTATCGTTCTTCGTGTAAGATTGGATAGCCTGGCTGAATGACATTTTTCGTTGGCCCACAATATGCCTTTCCTCGTACCTCCAAACCACCGACCGCTGCACGACCCTACAGTCTGCTGCATGCGTGGCATGTATGTGTGAATTATGCGCGCACCTCCCACGTACGGACCATCGTCCACTCCGGATAGCTGGTTTGTGAGGTGGAACACTGCATGGCGTCTGATTGGTCGAAAGCAGTCCAACAGCAGTTGAAAGTTGAACACCAAACGTACTAGACTACTTGACATGCACAGGGGGAATTGTCGGACTGAAACATCCATGATATTCGGCCAATCGGAGTGTTCGTGGCGTGTGTGTCGACGTTTACCTGGAGTTTACTCTGTTAGTCTCCAAAATGACCAGTTATACCCATTTCGGCCGTTGATCTAGAATATATATCAGTCTCGACCACTTTGAGGTCATATTTCAACGCTTGTACTGAACTCAGTAGTGAAAGGCAGAGCTATGATACTGGCGAAATATGTATATGCACGACACCGTACATGCCCAATATTGATTCTTTAGAGTATCTCTTCCCCCGCTCTTCTCTTCTTCGGTGTGTGCTTGCAGGAAACTCAATTTGTGGAGCAGCCCTTCTATGAAGATCGGGAAACGCAAGGTCACCATTTCTCGTAAGTAGGGCCTATGACTACCGCACGGAGTGTCCACCGACCTCCTCTCCACCTATTTGGACGGAACCGGCGGCGGTGCTGGAAACTGGGCGTGTTACGGTTATGCCGTCTCGTCATTGTGTTATTTTAACAGTGCGGGTGGGAAATGGGGATACGAACGTGTCCCCCCGCACTTGATCTCCGTTACAGCGGGTTACCAGGTGAGGCGGGCTGCTGCTGTATGTCATTCTGCTGTTCTGTTTTGTTTTTGTCCCTGGTTCTGCGGCGTGTTTCGTGTTTTTCTGTTGCTAGTGGGGTGTCGAATGCTTTATTTTCTAAGTTTAGGTTAATTTTGGTACTTGGTGTTGATCTTGGTGTGATCGGAGGGTCTGCTGTGTATGCGGTGCCTCTTGTCGAGTGATTTACCGTGGTAGCGCAGAAGGCAGGCACACCGACTTGTGCCTACAAGCACTGTGACGTGGAATAGTCGTGTAGACGGACAGTGTGTGTGGCATGTAAGGGTGCTGGGGCGGAGTCTGCCGGCTCTTTTACGACAAAATCTTCCGCTCGCACCCAGGACGTTATCCACCAATCAACCCTCGCCCTCCCTTGGCTCTCCACTCTCGTCGTTCCCCAGTGTGAAAAATATTGCAACCATGTGCAACAGCAGAAGGGGAACGTGACGACACGGGGGGCGATCAAGGACCGAGCAATAGGCGAATGGGGCTCAACACTCGGCCGCATGACGCATGTGCCCTGCTGTGGCTGTCCGGGTCGTAGCGAAGAAGCGCTATTAATAGACGTGACTTCTACTGTACAGCCCTGTCTAGGCGACATCGCTTGCAATGGTTGGGGCATCGTAATTGGTGTTGCCAGGGCGTTTGTGTTGACCACGGGTTTGGTGGCGGTGATTCCTGCATGCGGTGCGTGTAGCTTCGGTTTCCCAGGGAATGGGAGGGCATTGTTGCGTTTGTGTGCCACGGTGCCACAACTAAATAGCACGCGCAGCACTAATCTAGAATTTGATGTACTGGTCTAAACAAAGAAGGGGCATGGGGAAATTTTTGTACTGTGGGAGATAACTAGGATGCAGCTTTCTTGGAGCTGGCAAGGATCGAAGGTGTTTCTGCGCTCATCTGGCTTTGATTACTGTGGGACAGACGCAGATGGTGCGTGTAGACTAATGTCTGATAACCTTCGAGAATACCTGTCGTTGTGGAGCAACGAACGAGCTGGTGCTTTTTCATAACTGTTTCTTCTTCAGCCCTTTTTTTTAGCGGCAGCAGCGGTGTGGACACGCACGCGCGCGGAAAGGAGCCGTGGTTGCCGTTTTTATCTTCCGTGTCGCAAAGTAACTACGAAAGCAACTCTTGCTTGGAGTGAAATCGCTCCGAGGTAGTGCCTCCTGACCAAGTCTGCTTACCGTCGTAGTGTTTCAGGCCGCTTTCCCCCTCGTTCGTTTTCTCCCGCTGCTCATACGAGCACAGCAATGACTGTGACATCGCCTTCGGCACTCGAGCATGATCAACCGCGACGAAACTCGGCACCGTTTCCCGATACCTTCGGCGGCACGCCACACAAAGGCAGCAGCAGAATTTGCATTGTTTCTTCTATGCATGGTAGGACCCGATTTTCCGCATGTCGTCAATACGTGCTGCTGGGCTGCGTTTTTTTTTTTGGCCCAGGGCGCTACCCTTTACCATAGGTTGTGTTGTCGAACGCAGTACCCCGGTCATTTTCACCAACGCTGAATGGGCAGAGGCACACCAGTAGACTGTAAATATTGCGTGCCCTCCTGTCTATTTGCGTCCTGTATTACACTAGTAGACGTTTTGCAGTCTCCTAAAAGTGACCCGTTCATGGTCTAATTCTAACTGCTTCGTCCCCAGAACCGTGGGTAAAGTTCGCAAGGGGTTAGCCCGAGTCGGGCTCCAAACCTTCCCTGCGGAAACGGCACTCCCATGCAGCTGGCATTTCCCCACAACGGTCCCAGAACCTATTCGCACAACTTGCAAGCATCCGAAACGATACGCTTTTCTGTGGAATAGCGGTCTCTTCGTCTATACTATACCCTGACAATGTCCTGAACCGTTCTCACGGGTACGTCTACTGATAATCGCGGGCATTGAACATGACTGTGGAGACACCGTCCGCTGTGAGTCATTGTCATCATTACCAGACGAAGGAGGTAGCGTTATCTGCCGACGCTCTTTCACTAAGCCAGCACGGGAGAGTCCGAACACGTGCCAGAACGGTCAAGGTGTTTTCTTGTAAAAACCCCAAATACGGATTGCAGGCACACGATGGCATCTTACTTGGAATGTCGATATTTACATGGAGCAAGGGTGTTGATGATGCTCACGTACTCGGTGACGAGACCTACATGTAACCGCATTTGTTGCGCTTTCCACAGATACAATACGGATGTGTATACATTGATGATTTCCGTCCTGTGCCCCCTTTCCCCCGAGAACGCTACACTGATGGTATCCCTCTAGTAGTAGAGTTCTTGGGGAGCTTGGACTTGGTTTTTCACACCAACGAAGACGTACGCGTGACCCAGGAGAGTGTATCGTACGTTCCTACCATGTCGGTTAACTTGTTGTCACTGCACACTGTCCAGGTCAAACAGAAAATCGCCCTTGACGCGACAGGTGTCCACCTGTTGGGTGGCCGTCTAACTTTTCCCAAGGATAGTGCAGGTTCCCGCCTAAACGCGACGCGCCTAACCCACCCCCCCCGATACCGTGTGCTTGGCGCAACTGCGTTGACGGCCCAGCTAACCCCCTCGTGCGCCGGGATCGGTGGTGATGCTGCCGGTGAGGACGCCGGCATCTCTACCCATAACACCGCCGCGGGGATGATGGTGGCGGTAGGCGGATCGGTGTCGGCAGAATACCTCCCGTGTAACCCCCATGCAACGATATCTGAGATGGTGCCGCCGATGAGGACGCCGGCGCTACCACCCATGCCACCGGCGCCGGGGGTGGGGGCGGCAATAGGCACTGCAGCAGCAATAGAGATCCCCACCCCCCCATTTTGTTTCCGCATCGGTACAATGCCACCGTCGACGGGGATGATGGTAGCGGTAGGCCGATCGATAGCGGCAGCGTACCCCCCATTGAACCCCCGCCCACCGGCATCTGAAGTTGAGCCGCCCGTGAGGACGCCGGCGCTACCACCCTTGCCACCGGCGTCGGGGTTGGGGGCAGCAAAAGATTCCGCAGTAGCGGTTGAGGCTTTCCCTCCTATGTTCCCCCGATGGTGCGTGTTGCCTCAGTACCATCGCAGACTCACCGCCCGGTAGAGCGCCACACCCCCCTCTCCCCCTGCGTTACGCCCGGCGATTGCTGCTGTCGTGCTCATCCTGGGCGTTCGACGTTTTAAGGAGGTGGACATCAACGTTTCTCCACTGTTCAACGCCCACGCCCACGAGGTTCTCTTACGCGAGACGGCCGGGCAGCCTCACATTAAGCTGACGGGGACCCTGCTTACCTGCAGTGGGTGCGTGCAGGCGAAGAGTAGGCGTGCGTCGGTGCCGACGGCGACTTTCTCTCGGATGACCCAATCCCTGAGGCGCGTTTTCGTTGACCGTGTCGGCCCTTGGGGCGGCTCTGTACCTGATTCGGTTCTAGGATGACGTGACACGCATGGGATGGATATACCCCTTCAGGAGCAAGAGCGCCGTCGACGTGTCCGCGGCAACGACGAAAATTCTGACCGACATCGGGGACGCCGTCAAATGCTTCCGAACGGACAACGGGGCGGAGTTCACGAATGAGATGTTGGCGACGAGCTGTAGGTATACGACCATCCGCCATGAGCACACGGGGTTAAATGGGCCGAAGCACAACGGCGTGGTCGAGCGCGGGCTCGGCTTGATCCAAGCAGGCAATATGGCCTCTTGCATTGAGCCCCCCCGGCTGTTCCCTGGGCAACTCCCGCACGTTGACCGTTTCTGGGCGGAGGCGGCCATCTATATGAACGATTGCCTCAACACCACGGCGACCACGGCCAACGCTGGCTACATGTTTTATTTTGGGAGACCGCCGCCGGTCAACACCCTCGCGTTCATGCAGCTCGGGTTCCGCCGCGTTCAACGCGCCAACAAGTCGGAGCCCACGGCGGAGAGGTGCTTCTACCACAACAGGGGGCGGAACCACCCGCGGGACTCCGTCATGGTCCTCACGTCATCAGGCCTAACAAGCGATACGCGGGATGCCACGGGAGGTGGAGCGCGCGCCGATCATGGCGGCTGGGATTGACACGGTGACGGTTGCCGCAGCGGAGGCGTGGGAGGCCGGTTGACACGTCAGGTACGTGCCGCCGATGAAACAGGTGCAAACGGTGCTGCCGGTAACGCCGGCGATGGCAACGGCGCCATCATTAGATGGCGCCGGTGATGACGCCGGCGCACAGGGGCTGATGTCGCCGTCATCCCCACCGGGGACCGAAAACCCTCAGATTGACGTGAGTCTCCGAGACAGTGAGCTCTTGCAACCGCGACGACACGCGCGAGGACGAGAGCGTACCACAAAGCGACGACTGCTGCGGGGCCAACCGACCATGCCCTCTACAACCAGCGCCCACCCAACAGCCCCCCTCCCATACCAGCCTGCCATGCGAGCGAGCGTTCGGAGCCCGCGACATACCAAGAGGCTACGGACTCGGAGTATAGATGTATGCGACAGACCAGGAGCTCTCTGGGCTTCAAGGGGCGGAAACATTCAGAATAGCTTAGCAGCTAAAAGTCGGGAACGTGGCATCGACCAAGTGGGTCTTCACGTGGACGTCAGATGGAACAGGTAAGGTAGTGAAGGCGAAAGCGCGACTGGTAGCTAGAAGATTTAGCCAACGCCCGGGAGTTGACTACAGTGAGACCCTCTCAACCCCCGCCGCGCCTTGCATTCGTTTGATGCCTGCTATTGCATGCGAGTTGCAATTAGATCTGTATCATTTTGATCTTAAACAGGCGTTTGTCCAGGCCGAGCTGAAATAGGTGGTGTTGATGCGAAGTGCCAATAGAGCTTTATCAGGTAAAGTAGTACGCCTTAATCGCAGTCTACGGTCTGAAGCAAGCGTCGAGGTGTTGGCACAGACACCTGGTCGCCCGTCTGAAGAGTCCTTGAGTTTGAGCAGAGCCTTGCCGGACCCCTGTGTTCTGAGATTGATCAAAGAAGGGTCTGTCTCCGTTATTGCAGTCGTGCACGTGGATGACATGATTTTGCGGTAGGACGTAAAGAGATATGTGACCGGTTTGTGAGGACTTGTGGAAAACTTGAGCTGGTGGTTTATGCGGATGCAGACTATGCTCCCAAGGAAACTAAGCCGACGTCTGTATAGGGTGGAGCTGTGATGCGTGGGGGTGCGGCCATCCAATGGATTTCTAGGACGCAGAAGTGCACCACACTCTCCTCGAGTGGGGGGAGTATGTTGCGATGGCGGAAGGTTTCAAGGAGGCACGTTTCTTGCGGTCTGTCTGGAGTTTCTCTTGCCCGTTTTTTGGGACCCGTGCATCCGGGTTTTTGAGGACAACAACGGTGCGATTCACATGGGGGTTGACGCCGTAGCCAACTCTAACTCGAAGCACATCGATGCACGTCACCACTTCCTGCGAGAGCTTGCCGAGAAGGGAGAGTTTAGATCCTCTCAGTTGCAGTCGAATGCCAGCACGCTGAATTCTTGACGAAACCCCTTAGTTAGCAAGGAATCCTTCCGTTTTCACAGGAATTTTGTCATGAATACGAGTGGATTTAGCACTGAGAGCGTGATTTTTGAGTGGACTCCTTCGATAAATTACGGTACTGCACGCGTGAAATATGGCTTTTGTTTTTGAGTTGGTTATATTTTGATACCTGGGATTCTGGCGTTTGCGCTTTGAGATTCTGCTTTCGAGTTTTGATATTGTGAATTCGAGCTTTGGTATTCTGTTTTCGACTTTTGATATGTTGGTTTCGAGCTTTGAGATTCTTTTTCGAGCTTTCAGATTCTGGTTTATACACCTGGGGATAGTTATTCGCGTTTTGATATTATATTATTGTGAATTTGAGCTTTGAGATCCTGGTTTTTACATTTATTTAATATCATTTTTTGAGCTTTTCACATTCTGGTATTATATCTGAGATTCTATTTTTGTCTTTCGCTATTCTCGTTTTGAGCTTCCAGGTTCAATTTCTTAGTTTTCAGGTTAGCTTTTGAGATTTTGACATCCTTTATCTTGGATTATGATACTCTGATTACGGAACATGATATTCTGTTTTTGATATTTGAGGTTTGTGTTTGAGTCTGTGAAGATCTTGGAGTTACCGTTCAACCCTGTTTCAACAGCTGACGACCGTTTGATTACTGGGGCAGACCCCCCTAGTTATGGCAGCTGAGTGGTTATTACCGGGTTGATGTTGGAGTTAAGATCAGTACATTGTGTTGGTTTGGATTCAATCTGAGATTCAATTTTTGTGTGGTATTTGGGTTTTGAGTGTACTATTGAATTGGAATTCATAATTATCTTGCTTTGAATAACCGTGATATGACGAGCGATGCTGTGTTATTTGGTTCCCCGAGAAGGGAGCAGAGGGGCTGTTGGGGATGCTCACGTACTCGGTGACAAGATAAACATGTAACCGCATTATTTGATGGGGTTTCCACCGATACAATATGGATGTTTCTATATTGATGATATCCATTGGGTGATGCCTTGACTGGCCCTTCTCGTACGAGCTCCCACGGGGCGACGATAATGTATACATTTCCCTTTCTCTGCTTTTACGTTAAGATGGCCCTTCTGTGAACCTATTCTTACCCGGGCGTCTGCCAGTGGATGCATTTAATAAGGGGTCCCGCAAAGGAACACGAGTACGACCCAAACAGCCTCTTAGCACCTCGCGTCGGACGGCTTTTGGGACTGGCTATTTTGTAGGGTTGGGTACTGAGCCAGTACGTACTGCCAGTAGTACTAGTACTGGCAGTATCCTGAACTGGTAAACGACTAGCCAGTACGCCAGTACATCAGTATCTACGAAGATCCCCACATACGCCTCGAAACCAGCGGAAACCCATGTATTCAGGCTGCCGCAGGGAACGCAGAGAGACACACAGCCTCATAGCACACCCCACACAAGAGACCATACGACCATGCACAGATTTGTCCCCCCTGACAGCTCGCCATCTGCTGCAGACCCCGGCGGCGGTGCTGGTGGTTCAGGGGCTGCTGCGTCAGCAGTAGCATCGACGCCCGGAGGGGTCAGCAGAGCAGCAGCAGCAGCCCGCTGCGCCAGCAGCACATAGTGCAGACGACGACGTGGAAGTGGTAGACACGACTAGCGCCGAGCTCAAAGAAAGTCTGAAGAAGACTCAGCGCCTTGCGAAAGTTCATAGGGTGCAGACCGAGACCCGGAGGTCCAAACCTCCACCATCGGCAATTTGACTTGTTGCGGGGGGTTGGGGTTTGGTGAAAGATATTCCTCCGGTTTCTACTAGTTTCTACGGAGTACAATACGCTATGGAATGATCTTATGATTCTTAGATGATTCTGCTATCCATTTCAACTCATGTGAATGGATAAACTGTATCTCCCACGATGATGGAGTTTGTAGGCGTTGCAAAGTTGAAAAAAAATGGTCGACAATTGATCCTTTCTCCCGTGTCAAAAACAAAAGAAAAAGTGAGTTTTCCCCGCGACAGTGCCTCTGTCAGATGAGCCAAAATCGCGCAATTTTTATACTCTTAAGTGAAGCTAAATCGCGTAAAAAAACGCCTCCGGCGGGACCCCCTCACCAGCCGGGGGGGCGATGGTGGCGCGGCTTCGCCGCGCCACCAGTATCCTGATAGGATCCAGTATACTGGCTGCTGTCGCAGCCAGTATATTTTGTACTGGCGCTGCGCGCCAGTACCCAACCCTACCATTTTGCGATCTTCTTCGATTTCTGAGTTCTCCCAACTAAATTGTTTTCGTTTTGGCATATTCCGAGATCTTCCTTTCGAAAGACACGACAGCGGGACCCGACGGGATTCCCGTGTCCCGTCGCGTTCCGGCTTGTTGAGGGCGGGGCACGATGTTGGTGCTTGGGAGCTCCGCTTGCATCAGGTGGAGCGCGATGGACTTCTCCCTACTATAACAACCTGTTACCCACAGCGCGAACGGGTTGCTCGATCATCACGACTAGTTCATCGCTGTCCCGCCTCTAACCTCTGCACGGCTTGTCGAGCGTTATCAACCGCAGGACGTTGTGATAACCGTGTCTACTGGTGGACCCACCCACCCTCCCCCTCACTCACCCACCCACCACCACCACCACCAACACTAACAACAGCATCAACATCCACACACTCAGCCGCCCATCGACCATTATTCGACGCACCTACCCGAC
The DNA here is from genome assembly GCA_012845835.1 of Undaria pinnatifida. Lineage (NCBI taxonomy): Eukaryota > Phaeophyceae > Laminariales > Alariaceae > Undaria > Undaria pinnatifida. Next base: position 6,040,311 of record JABAKD010000005.1, read on the forward strand.
ACCACGCAGAGCACATGAGTAGGGCTGTTTGGCAGGCAGGCCTATACAGGGGGGTGCATGTACGTCTCAAGCGCTATGGTAACACTCGGCTTCAGGAAGCGTGTAAGACTGGCCGTTTTGTAAAAATGTTCGTTTTCCGGGGTCTTGCTCGTATTTCCATCGTTTACGTTCGTGGCAAGCTCTCCCTTTAGAAGGTTGATACCGTCTAAAAGGATCGAGCCATGTACACATGGTCGGATAGCAAAACAATTTATCGGGTTGCAAAAACAAGAGTATTACGAGTGAAACCCACGCGGACTGCGGCGCTTACCCTCCAGGTTTTGTACCTCTACATAGATCATCGTTGCCATGGTAATCACTGCTGCTGTTCACATGGGTAATATTTTGCATGCCCCACATCCCGTGTACACCATACACACTGCACTAACTGTTCACACTGCACATACCGTACACACTGTACATGTAGTTCGTACATTTCGTGCATGGAGCAAGCTTCGCCGCAATGGTACCTTGGCCCCTACTTCCGCCCTTTTGCTCTGCAAGAGCAATGAAGGAAAACAATGGATCCCCGCGCGCGTGGGTGTGACTCGTAAGGAACCATTGCGCGAATCAGCGTACGAGGCTCCATACGTTTTGCTTGCTTGGAACATACCATTTCTACGACTAACCGGGGCGGCAACAGTAACAATCGATCCCTCTCTGTTGCCGAAATCCGTCCAGGCCATTGTGGGGGATGCGAGGTTCTACAGTCTTGCAGAGCGACGGCCGTGCATTATAGCAAAATATATAGCATCTCCCGTCCCGTCGTCCAATTTGTTTCAAGATTGCACCGCCCTCGCTTTCCTGCGGGTGTAGCCTCAAACAACCAACGGCCCATGCGGCGGACAACTCTACCGCGGCCAAGCTCCCAGGTGCGGGCGTACGGATTCGTACATCGAAAAACCTCATCCTGAAAAATATATTATTTTCGTGCAACCCGCGGCGGCAAGCCGAATACCAGGTACACTATGAAGCTTCTCGAATGAAATTCGGCCGTCGCCAACATGGGGCATAGCAAACGATGGCAAGTGCGCAAATATACCACGCTCCACGTTCTCCGTTACATCCTGCAGCTACCACACACTTCCGGGTGGATGCACTATACTGTATATGCCGAGGTCGATGGTACCGTCCGGATGCGCCACAGAATATATCGCGTACTCGTCCGCACGTTCACGCAGTCCCCACTGCTATATGGTATTGCCTCGTTCTGGCCGTGGCCACCACAGCTCATTCTCCAGAAAAGGGGGGGGCGCGTCTAAGGAACAATCCGTCGTGTTTTTCAAGAAATCGAGCAACGATTGAGGCACTCCTACCTGATCACAGCCATCACAGCCTTCGTTGAGCCAACCCCAGATGAGAGTCATCTTCAATCGCTGCACAACCTGGGGGTGTCCAACCTGGAACAATACATGACATATCGGAGGAGAACCCAGCCGCGACATTCCAGTACCAAGTCGAACACGAGCACCCTTGCCTAAGTACAGCCACCGCAGCTCTTGTTGAGACCACCCCGAACGGGGGCTATCTGCAAGCGCTGCACCGCACAGCGTGTTTCCGACTTGAACCAAGCCAAAACTGTCGCTAGGGGGGGGGTGATTTGTACAACGCAATCGACCGCGTGGAGGATTGTCGGAAATAGACTCACTCATGGCTACTAAACCTTGCATACAGTATGTTGGGAAAATAGGCCGATTTAATATTAATAGCACACGGGACCCGAGCTCGGAGGTTTAATATTGATATCCATCTCCAACCCACACTATAGAACTCTAGCCAACTCACAGCCCTACTACCGGCAATAGTAGACCCACACAGCACCAGACGTACGCACCAGCCCAGGTATCCCGTGTGCACCGTAACACTGTAACGCTTTTATACGACCACACTTGAAATCCGTGCTCACTTCAGGCAGAGATAGTAAAGCTCCAAGAAAGCCGTGTGGTGGCCATCAACACACTGGTCGTGCTGGGCTATCTGCCGCTGTCGTGCTGGCCGTGTGCTTCGACAGAGGTAGCGCGTTTCGGCCAAAACTATTTCCGACCGGCGGTACTATAATACAGTAATCAACTGAGGAACTACCCAGCATCGCTGGAATACCATTGGCGCTGTACAGACGTATTCTTGATATAGAGATTGTCCAGCTGGTTGCACGTTCCACCTTTTCTCTAAACCAGGTGTTGGGTGAGGCATATTCCGCTTCACGTGAGGGCCCTCACAGAAAAATCAGGGGCACCCTCTACCGCAGCTTCAGTACTGTATACCAGGTACTGCTTAGCATCCAAGCACGATGCTGGCACGTTCCACCTTTCTATAGATCAGGTGTTGGTTGAGGTATGTACCGCTTCAAGTGAGGGTTCTCACGGAAAAGTCGGGGCACCCTCTCCCGTTGCAGGCGTCACTACAGTACGGTATACCAGGTACTGCTTAGCATCCAAGCACGACGCTAGGCGGTACTGTGCTAGGTCGCGCTACGTCAGCCCGCACGACGCTATGCTAATCCATGCCATGCAAGGTCGCACCACGCTACGGCAGGCCACGCTAGGCCACGCTTCGCTATGCCACGCTAGGCCACGCTACACTATGCAATAGGCTACGCATTAGGCTACGCTACGCTGGCCCGCACTACCCTGGCCCGTCCTAGGCTGCGTCGCGTTAGCTGGGCGGTGCTACGCTGGGCCGCGCTTCTTATGGCCGCGGAACGCAAGGCCGTGCTACACTAGGCCACGTTACGCTAGTAACCTAGGGCGCGCTACTACGTACTTTGATCTAGTCCGTGCCACGCTAGTCCTCGCTACACAAGGCTTCATCTTCGGTAGGCTCAATTCAACACCGGTCCGCATAATCACATACTTACATAATATAAAGTACTCACACCCATCCTATATCCACCGTACTGTAGACAAAACCCCTACTGTTGGCCTGAGGGAAGCATTGAAAAATCGCGTCGGCAAGTAAAGTGCAAACGGGCTCAATCACATCGCATGCTACGTTCGAGGTGCACCTCATTCTTGTGAAGCTCCTCCACAACCTGATTTTGAAACCGTTAAAGCACAATCCGACCAACAGTCCGGTGGTCTAGTCTAGATATCCAACCAACCGGTTTGTTTGGAGGACACACAGTTGACATGCCAACGAGATCGAGTAGTGCTACGGGGGAAAGACTTCGTCAGCCGTAATCAAGGTTCGTTCCCAGCCCGTGCTGTACCTACCGTTGTACGCGTCGCATGTCTACAGTACTATCGCTCTGGAATAAACGAGAAAGGCTTCACTCAGGCTGGTCGCAAGCTCTGTCCTCCTTCCTAAACTAACGGCAATTTCGCATTTGTTTTTTATCGAAAGCTTGCTGCGAGGTCGGCGACCTGACAGCATCCAATCTGGAACACGACCTTCAGCATACCACCTTGACTCGCGAATAACTCATCACCCTTTACCTCGACCAACTCGGCGTGAGATGTGCCTGGTACTATTAGCATCTTCAACCCGATGCAATAACTGGAAACATTAAAAAATAAAATGCGCCACCCTTTCCGTATGCTTTCAAGTCATATGTGAATGATTATTCAACCAAAAGTGAGATGTATGAAAACCCGTTGTCTTACATGTAACCCTGTACTTACAAGTACCGCATTCGAGACACACGTCACCGAAACCACTCAAAGAAAAAAGGCTATGAACATACGTACCACTGTGCTTCCACGCCCCGCATGCTATCAAACCACAAACGAAC